>JAEQML010057502.1:0-32076 GCA_016904865.1 Pissodes strobi
GGCCTGCTTCCGATCTTGTATGTATATATATATTCAAATGTGGATAATTTTTGTACATCCTAGTTAGCTTATTTTTTTTCCTAATATTACTAGAATTCCGATGATATTAATAATAAATTTTGATTTCAGGATGAATTTTACTCAATAGCGCTCAAAACTTTGATATCTGTATCGACTGTGATTCTTTTAGGACTCATTGTAGCCTACCACGCTTTAGAAGTACAGGTAATTACTAAATTACTACCTACATTGCTATTTAAACCAAAGATCTCGAAAATTTAATTTGCATAATAGACGTGTTGTATTGGACTGCATTGCCGCAATTAGATGTTAAAGTTGTCATATTTTATATACAGAAGAAAATATTGTGTGCCTCGTCCTTCCATAAATATATATTACGCTTGCGCTATATTAAGCAATATTGTGAATATCAAAAATATATTATCGTCGTACTGACATTGACATATTTCACACTATTTAATTATTTCGTCACCTGAATTCATAACTAGCCTAACTCCAATTTTAGTGTTTTCTATTTTATAGGCTAGACCTAAGTAACTTTGTACAAGGAATTTAATGCAGAACCAACCTAATTTCTTTAGTTTATATTTCACGCTAAAATCAAATGACACAATTATCCTATCTAAAATCTAAAACAGTAAATTTTTCTTAATACAGGACTATCCTATGTTTATTAGGCTAGTTATGCATCTCAAACTCTAAATATTACTTCATGCAGAAACTATCCTATGTTGGTTAGCCTACTTCTGCATTAAAAAATATTTAATAAATATTCTAAATTGGAAGCAGATATGATTGTGTCCTAATATGAAGTGAGTTAGCACGTGTTAGTCACTAATAGTTACCGATCAAACAAAGAACTTGTTTAATTTTCATCAAATTAAAATGGCAAAAAAAACTTTAAAAATTCTAAGTCTGTGTAAAAGCATCAGTAGTATTATTGTGGAAGCTACTCCAATGTCTCTGGGTAAGTAAATAAGATTATTGCTAGCAGTATCAAGAAGTGAATTGATAAGTAGCAGGAACGGTTTAATCAAAACCTATGGAAAACTAAGGTTATGTTATTTTTTTATAGAAACAGCTAATGGTGTTCTGCCAAACAGTAGTTTTTATATTGATGACCAATTGGGAATTTTATTTGATAACGACAGACCACCAGAGAGTGGCCAAAATATTGATCTCACAGGACCTAGGGATATTGAAGAAGAATGTACAGGTATGTTAGCATTTAAAATAGGTTGTGACGTGACTACTTACACGCCGCGGCATGTATGTATTAAATACACGCCGTCAATATGTTGGGAATCAGAAATGTCACGTTTGTTATCGAAGTGTCACGAACTTACCGCAAGCAATGAGCTTGATTAGACGGTAGGATAGTTGCTTGTCACTTTACCGTACCGAGTTCAAATCTCGGTGATTACATATATTTTTTTTAATTTATTAATTTATTAAAGCAGTTTTAGACACGGATTAGCACCTGGTTTGTGATTATTTTTTAATCAACCTCGTGGCGTGTTTTTAATTCAACAGTAACCACACGCCGGGGCATGTACGCAGTCACAGCTTTTAAAATAACACCTATAATACTATACTATAAGTTATAATAATTTTTTACAATAAAATTGAAACATTCTAATTATTTTCTGTGTCACTAAAGTAAATCATTTCGGATAGAAATGCGTTTAAAGTTAGTGCTGCGAATTAGTGCCTATAAATATTTTTGAATAAAGTGGAAGAGGGGTGTTAGGAGGCTTTGCAGGGGAATTGAGGGTATAAACTTAAAAATATCGTGTGATATAAACGTTTTCAGGTTTTTTTGGGTAGGAAAATACAATTTTATCATTATTTCACAATATTTTTATAATGTAGAGAAAGCAGGGGTTTAGAGGGGGTTCGAGAAGGGGGTTCAACTGAAAATGTCACTTGATTATGTAATTTTTAGAGTCAAGGAATGTAACTTTACTATCAGGTTTTTTTTTAATTCGCAGATGGGAAAAGTGGCTGGGGGGTTGGCAATAGTGTACTGGGACTTGAATATGCTGCCTGACCCTAGTAGGCTTATTGTTATTCTACCTATTTTGCTATGCTTAATGCCCTTCGAGGTATGTTTCTTAATAACATAGTTATTATTTTTCAGGTCCAACTCTTGGCGTAGAGGAACCAGCGCCTATAGAACGTCCCAGTTTACTAACGTTCCAATAATATGTGAACAATATAACCAAAGTGTCGATAAAGAGCAAATAATAGATACCAACGCAATCAATGGTATTCCTATATTGGATGATAAAGCAGTATATTATAGGGAAACAACGGATTGGGAAACCACGACCCGTGAACCAAGACGTTATGAAGCAATGGAAGGAGATGGCCGAGATGAAAGCAGTGAAGAACAAGAAGATGATCCCTACGCTAGTGATGAGGACTCAGATTATATTGTTTCTCCCCAAGAGGCCGAGACTGGAAATGCAAGCGAAACAGATTCTGATGAAAATGATGATGTTTCAGATTTAGCAAAAGAAGCAGGACCTTGTGTTCCTAGACAAGATCTAAAAAAAAAACACGTAAGAGAAAGAAATACTCGAGGGAATGGAGAAGAAACAAAATTAAACGGTTAAGAACCAGCGGAAGGAAGAATGAAAACCGGGAACAGAAAATGACGTCGGAAAAGAAATTAAAACCACCATGCAAACAAAACTGTAAATTTGGATGTACTTCTAAACTAGCAGAAAATAACAGAGAGCTTATATTTAAGGAGTATTGGTCTTTAGGTGACACGACTGCTCCTGAAGCAGAACCAACTCAAAGTCGCCGCCAATTTTAATTTTTTTATTTCCTGCCTGACCCAAACGACAAAAGTGGGCGGATTCGGGTTTTGTCAAACAACCTTTTTGAGTACTTTATCAATAAGCCATCAAGTGGTTAAGACTGTGGCCAAAAAGGTGAAATCGGGTACAGGTGCCATCGAAACCGATATGAGGGACAAGATACAAAGTAACTCACGATTACCTGACGCAATAAAACAAAGTATAAGATTGCATATTGCTAGTTTTCATACAGTTGAAAGCTACTACTGTCGCAAGCGTTCCAACAAAAAGTATCTACCTGCTTCGTTAAATATCAGCAAAATGTTCGGATTATATTGAACTTATTGTCAAGAAAATCAGCTGCCTATATCAAAGCAGTGCATTTACCGACAAATATACAACGAAGAATTTAACCTCTCTTTCTTTAAAACAAAGAAAGACCAATGTCGCATATGCACCAATTTTAAAAATGCTAGTGATGCTGAAAAGGCCAATATGTCGACAACCTAAGAAGATCATACCAAAAATAAGAATTTAGCAAGGGCAAGTAAAGAGCAAGATAAAGAAAGAGCCAAAAATGATGGGAACTTTTGTGCAGTTGTTTTTGACTTGTAACAAGTACTGCCTGCCCCAAAATTCGAATTGGGTGAAGCTTATTACAAATACTTTGAAATAAGAAGTGAGATGCGTTTAATAAGAAGAACAACAGTTTACATTTTTATTTCTCTCAATAAAGATATATTTGACAGAAAATAACACCTGATTTAATAGGAAGAAAGGTAATCATCTCATCTCTCAGTTTTAATCATCTCTTGATGATGCTAACATGGTTAGCGAAACGCGCGTCGAGTGCAAAAATTCTTTTTCGGTATTGTGAATTAAACTCTGTTTTAGTGCATATTGCTGATGGTTCCTAACCCCAACGTAGAAGAAAGGTAGTTTTAAAAATATTCAATTTACATCTGATTTTACCATTGCCTGTGATATACAATTTTTTTTAAAGTTCAATGGAATGAAAATAAGGACCTCTGGATATCTATACCTTTGATTTTAGCAGTGGTACTTAAAATTTTACAAGGCACACTTTACTGACACATTTTACTGACAGATTATTCAGTATACTCTATTAATAACAAATGTTTGAGACTTTCAGCTTCTCACATCATTTTCAAAATATTTAAACGAATACAATATCACTAGAACATGAATTATTTATTTATGAAAATATTTTCATATAACCCATTTTATGAAATTTGAAAATTGTCTGTTTATGATAAATTAATTCTTGTAAATACTAAAGCTGAAAAAGTTAAATATCGCAAGAAAGTGCATTTTCAAACATACAAAAACAGTAGCAAAAAACATTGTTGGCCTCATGTTAATAAAAGTTCGCCATGCGCGAAGTGAAATATTAGTAGAATGATAAAAAATTAAACATCTGCATATTTTTACCAAAATTCGTCATTGCAAATTCAAAATTTTCTATTTGTACACACTTTTTTACCCTACCCAGCACTTTTATTCACTCCATTGTCCCACAAGACAGTTGATTACTATTAAGGTGCGTATAAATATAGCGAGACGCGTGCGAGCCAAACATATTGTGGCTCGCAGCAACTTTTTTGGAGCAGCGAGCTCGAAGCGAGCCTACCGCGAATATCCTGTATCCACCAGGAGAGACGATTTGCTTTTCAGCTCACTTCAGAATTATCGTGGTTGCGTGAAGAAGTGCGACAGAATAATCGTGGTTGCGTAATTAAGAGAAGATAAGAGTATAGAAAGACTAGACTTGCCATGGCCAACGACGAAGAACAAACGGCAGCTTTATTAATTTAATCAAGTTTATTGAATAAAAAGCGAAAACCGCGGCGATGGTGGCGAACTGCGCTATATAAAAAATGTTCAAGATCGAAACTTCTAGCAGATTTAAAGTTCCAGCGGGCAATACAAAAATGTTTGAATAATTTATGGGCATCCTATATGGACCACTCCGTATTCACCAACAACAACTCGCTGCAGACAAAATTTTGAACGAGCATGCCACGAACCCCTCCCACTAGACGCGCAAAATCCCTTTGAAGTCACCCCAAAAACCGACAGAAAACGGATCGCTGCGAGCCTCCGTCGAGCCTTTCTCGAGCGGCTCGCTGGACGCGCGGCTCAGGCGTGTCTCGCCATATTTATACGCACCTTTAGGTTTCCGCAAATAAAAACCTCAAAAAATGACTTAAAAATACTCAATCTATTTTTGTCTGAGAAATCAGTTTGACACGTCATCTAAAAAATTAACAAATTTTTGTCGCTTAATTTTTTTCGTATCTTGCTTCGTTTTCGAGAAAAAAACCATTTGGTTAGGTTATATGCCATATTATATACCATGTTAAAGTTTATAGTACTTAGAAATGCATATTTTCAGTTGGTAAATAGATGTAGGTATATAAAGCGATTAACAAGTTTTGCTTAATGTTTCTTTTTGAGATGGCATTTTTCTTTCAACAGAAGAATAGTATATATTGTTTGAGAATTTTTAACTGGAAACTTGTGGATTTAATTACATGTATATTCATTTATTTAAAATCTTAAAAATTATATAACCCAAGTGAACGAATCTTGAAAATGACGTCAGGGTCAAATCCCCGAAATTGTTCATCAGCAACTGAAATCTGATCTAAATCAATGGAGATATTAGGCATTAACCGAAGTGAACCAAGGCGGCACCTGCCATTTCACAAAACTTTTAAAATTATGACGTTAGGGTCAAATTTGTGATGAAGTTCAACACTCTCCAAAATCTATTCTAAATCCATGAAGATGCTCTACATTAACCGACACCTTTAAAATGATAAAGCCCATAGTGGAGGAAATCTTGACAGATGTGGCTTGGGCCGAGAATTTATGATGCTACAAATTTCGAGATTAAAACATTGATGCGCCCTAAATAATGACATACACACACAAGTCACCAAAGACCTCGGTCACAATAAGCTTTCGCCGGGAGTGGAAAGCGCATAATACACTATATCTACTAAATGAAAGTGGTGGTAGACGTTTGATGTTTTGCAAATAGGACTACAATCATAAAATAAGCCACCTTTTCCAATAATACAAGTTTGGATTTTTTTAATGCCCTACGTAAGTAGAAATTCATAAAAGTTTGATTAGAGTATTACCATACAGTTGCCAGATATTTAAAAATCATGAATATACAGTGTGTCCAAAAAAGTATGCAACATATGGGAAACTTTTTTATTACTGGTTTCTCAGAAAATTTTATTCTTGATAAAAGTTGGTGCTTGCCCTAAAACAGTAAATGAGTATTTCAGGTTTTCCGTACTACTTTTAGTGCGGGCGCAAATGTCATTTTTTGGAAATCGCGTCAAGAGTAGAGTACCTTAATTTATAAAGATACAGCAAAATCTTATAAGGAAAAGTTCTTCCAAATTGAAAAAGTAATCTAAATATGAAATTTGAGTTAAGTACATCAACTTTTAATTTTTCTTTTTTTTTCTCGATTTCTTCTTAAACGTTACGCCACTGGGGAATGTTTTGTTCTTTTGTTATTAGTATACTTGCCAAGTAACTCTAAAATTTATTTAAGATAGAAATTAGTTACATATTATGTTGCAGTTTTTCCAGAGATAATAGCCAGTTTAGGTATCAGTGTGTTGCAAACACATTTAAACACTTTTGATTCAAAAATTTTTCCACTCAAAATCATGAATAGACCCAACTGTTTTCATTTCATGTAAAACAACTAATAATTTATTTATCTTTTGCACCCGATCAGTAAAATATGCACCAAGTATCCTAAAAAGCCATATAAAATATTTGGTCTTGAAGAGTAGGCAATGCATTTGGAATAAAAACAAATAAATAGCAATAATTTTACTTCGATCTGACATATGAAATTAATTATTATTGAGTGAGTCATTCCAATTGTATTTTGTAATAATTATTGTGGACAATTATTTTGGACCAAAATTGTTTAAATGTGTTTGCAACACACTGATACCTAAACTGGCTTTTATCTCTGTAAAAACTGAAACATTATGCAATTATGTAACTAATGTCTACTTTAAATAAATTTTGAAGTTGCTTGGCATGCATACTACTAACAAAAGAACAAAGCATTCACTGATGGCGTAACGTTTGAGAAAAAAATCGAGAAAAAAAAGTGGAATTAAAAATTGATGTACTTAACTCAAATTTCATATTTAGATTACTTTTTTAATTTGGAAGAACTTTTCTGTATAAGATTTTGCTGTATCTATATAAATTAAGGTACTTTACTCTTGACGCGATTTCGGAAAAATGACATTTGGGTCCGCACTAAAAGCAGTACGATAAATTTGAAATACTCGTTTACTGTTTTAGGGCAAGCACCAACTTTTATGAAGAATAAAATTTTCTGAGAATCCAATAATAAAGAAGTTTCCCATATGTTGCATACTTTTTTGGACACACTGTATGATCTATAAATATATACCAAATCAAAACAAATCATCGTTTATTGTCCAAAATAACTATTACGAGATAGTAAACACAACGTCATAAATACTCTAAGAAGAAAGGATTATATACTAAATTATACCAAATTTAATACATTTAATGTAACCTGATATATGTTAAACAACATATTTTGTCAAAAAAAAAACAATTGATCAAAATAAATAAAAAACATAAAGACTAAATCACATGTAAGTCAAAATATTAAAACAATTCTGTGCAATACAATAAAAATAGTTGACAGAATAACAAACACCAGCAATGAATGATCATCATCAAACATACCATAACAAGCAATGACTACATACAAATCATATTAAATTTAATAAATTTGATCGGCCATATGTCAAAAACATATTTTTTCAAAAAAACATTAACAATTGATCAACGTAAATACAAAAAAATAAACACCAAATCACATGTAAGTCAAAAAAAAAAATATATTAAAACATTTCTGTACAAGATAATAAAATTAGTAGACAGAATAACATGCACCGGCAATAAAATATCAACATCAAATTCACTTTTTAGTATATATACAAAATAATGCAAAATAATGAAAAGAAATACTATCTATTCATAACTTTCGAGAAAGGTCTCAAACTCTACCACTGTATAGAAGGCACTGGTAAACAACTTCCTGACTCTAGATCTGAAACCTGCCGATGTAGAGCATAGTTTGATTTAATTTGGCATTAAGTTGAAAAGTTTTCCACCAGTATTAAAACGCGAATTTTTATAAAATTCATGATAGTGCTTATCAAGTAATATATTCTCCCGAACGCGAGTCTAGTAGTTATGTCCCACTAGCTTAAGCTTACGTTTTTTTTTGTATATAATCATTAAGCTATTTAAAATAAAGATTCCAGCAACTGTTAGGATTTTTTTTTTGTTTTAAAAGTTTTCCTGTAGGAATGTCTTAATGGTATATTAAACAAGAGTCGAACAATGCGTTTTTGAGCCACAAATACCCTCTCTACATCTCTCGACTTACCCCAAAGTACAATGTTATACCCAATCACACTATGTACAGAGCTATAGTACACTTGCATAAGTTCGTCATTCCCTAATGAATTTCTTAACTGGTTAAGAAGGATTGCGCTTTGATTCAATTTCTAGCATATTTTATCAATATGTTCACCCCAATTCATATTTTTAACTATTCTTATTCCTAGAAACCCCACAGAAGCGGAACATGAAATGTGTTGACCCTCAAAATTAAAAATAAGATTATTGGATGATCTATGCCTGTTATAGATTTATATAATTTGTGTTTTAGCATTGTTTAGCATCAGTTTATTGCTCTTGCATCAAGTAGCTAATTCTTGAAAACATGCCTGCACCTTTGTACGCAGGATCTCTGGATCGCGATCAGAGACAACAGCAGTAGTGTCATCACAGTACACAAACAATTTCCCACGCTTGACAAAGTCCGACAGATCATTGTTAAAAACTGTAAATATAAGTGGGCCCAAAACACTCCCCTGCGGAGTTCTCATCTCTATTCTATAAATAATAGATTGTTCTGAGCCAATTTTAACGGGACGAACCCACGTCAGGTCAAACAACAAAATTACCATACATGTATTTCTATCCATGCAATCAAAAACATGTTGATCTAAATCAACGCTTGCACTTTCCGTGGAAAACCCTTTCCGGAAACCATGTTGGCTAGGTGATATATTATTATGAGCGTCAAAAACTCTACTGTTCTTTGATAAAGAACTTTTCCAAAAATTGTTGAAAGGGCACTCAATACGGCAATCGGTCTATAATTCTCAATATTGCTGAGTGCACACTTTTTGTGCACTGGAATAATCTTAGCTTGCTTTAATTGGGATGGAAAAACACCTTCCTCAACAGACTTGTTTATTATTATGGAAAGAACCTCGGATAATTCCTCTTTGCTGTCTTTTATAATCATAATAGGAATGTTATCCGGCCCAATAGATTTTTTATTGAGCAAACAAGAAATAATTTCGGATATTTCACGAGGTGTAATAGGTGAAAAAAACATGGTACTTGACATATGCCTTCGAATAGGTACAAGAAGTCGATAGTTTTCCAAGGAAGGAATATAGTTTATTTTTTATAACGCTAGTTAAATAGACTCCAAATTCATCTGCAATCTGCTTTTGACTTGTTATTGTTGTTCCATCTGATCGACTAATTTCTTTCACTGTGCTGTTCTTTTTTAATTTATTACTTAATTTCTTGATCAGTTGCCATGTTTTATTGTCCGCAGGATTTATTATTTGCGTGTTGTTTGAGATTTTCTCTCCTATAAGTTTTAATAATCCTTTTCAACTGTCGTATTGAAGTGCTAGATTTTTATCATTTATTCTTCTTCTGAGCCAATTAAGCTTTTCCAACTCCTCCCTTTGTTTTAATAACTCGCCTGAAAAATTAATCCTTCCGGATCTCGCAGGTATTTGTTTTTGTTTCAAAGGAAATGAAACTTCAAAACACCACATAAAAAACCCAAAAAAAATGACCAAACATATCGTTAACATTGGTCTGAAAAAGATCCTTGGCTTTAAAAGCACTAAATCTAAATTTAAACTCTGCTCTACTGCAATCATTAAAAGCCCTAACCGAAACAGTAGGAAAGAACAGTGATCGCTTAGGAGAGTCCTTATGAAAATTAAACAATTAGCTAAAGTGATCTGAGTATCCAGCATCAAAAACAATGCTGCTTACTGAATTACAGTTTGAAACAACATAATCAACCATCGTTCAAACTGTCTTGCCATTCACCACCGATATCCTTGTTGGTTGATTAATCAGTGAAATAAGATTAAATGAACTGAAAACATCAGCCAGCATTTTTCTCTGCATAGTATCCTTAAAATAATTAATGTTATAATCTCCACATAGTATAACGCTATTGGTCACCTGACATGCCTTTGTTGAAATTACGAGAAAACTAATGAAAATACTGAAGTCACCAGAGGGTGGACGATACAAATTTATCACACAATAGTTGTCAAACTGAATAGCACAACACTCTATAACCCGTTCTACTGAAAGCTGGCTAATTTTTGTCAAGGGTGTGGTAATTTTCAAATATTCGTCAATAACATAAATCACAGACCCCCATGTTCATTACTGCTTCTGCAAAAGTCATCTACCATTGTATAACCTTCTATATTTATATATTTTATTTGTTCCGATGAAAGCCAATGCTCAGTAAAACAGATAATTGTTGGTATTTTAGGAAAACTTGCTAATGTAAGGTGAATTAAGTCTACTTTGCTGTTAATTGACTGAACATTAAGGTACCATGCGAACCAGTCCGGTTGGTCAAAGAAACTTACAAATATTTTGTAACAATTTATGTTGCTAGGCTTTGGCAAAAATTTGGGCATAAAAAATTATAGTCGTAAGAGAGCGAAAGGTAATCTGTGGTATAACCAGAAGCAAATCCCATATTTAAGACATTATTTAACGAAGAGTTAACTACCTCATGATTCTCCGAGAGATCATTGTCGGACAAATCAATTACCTCAATACTGGTATCGTGACAGTTACCTAGTTTACCAGATTCAATTTCAGTGGTAACATCTGAATTGTTTTACTTTTCTTTTTCACTATATGCATACTTTGTCATCACCCTAATAGTCCCGTTACTTTGAGGTTGAACCACTTTGGTCAGTTTTTGAGTGATTTTAGAGTTCTATAAACGTTATGCTAGAATTATAAGGGCAAATAGGGCAAATATGTATTTGCCCTATCGTATATACAGATAATTATTGTATTTTTTAATTAATAAACAATTTTCCAAAGACGAATAGATGGGTACAGACATAAATATAATATTTGTATTAGATCATTTTTTTATTTTTCCGCAATTAGTTTAAAAGATGGTTTTAAATTTAAGTCAAAATAATTCTTTCCCGCTAAGATAATTACATAATCTTCTAATGCATAGTATTTTACCTTAGTTTCAATGTTCTCAACTACTGATTCCAATCTTGCTCCAGGCTTTACCATGGCTTCAATCTCGTATCCCTGCAGTTTTTCATCCCCAGACCATTTCTGCCGCAAACACTTTCCATGCCCGTCGGTCAGATTTTAATCTTTTTTTGTTTTGGAGGAACATTAAGATTCTTTTCGTTATAATTTATGGACTTTTGACTAATTCGGGATTCTTCTGATATCGTTCTCTTATGCCCTTTTTTTTCTTTCTTAGGCTCTGAATTGACAAGAGCTTTGACTAAGACAGCCTCTGAGCATTTCTTTGTCTGCGTGCATGCATTTTTTGTTAATTGTTCTTGTGAATTGTATGTTAGACACCTATTTTCTGTCTGCGAATGAGTAGATTTTTTCTGACAAAGAATAGCTCCTGTTTTTCCTAACTTATTTTCTGTTTGGAGAGAAACTATTTCCGTCTGACTAGAACTTTCTTTTTTTAAGTCCTTAATTTCCAATTCAAGAAATCTTATTTCGCTCTCTTTCTCCTCTAATAACTTCATCAATTCAGATTCAATTCTTACAGCTTCTCTAAATGTATTCTCCTTTTCTTGTACTACCCTATCTAAAAACTTATCTTTTGCTTCAGGTTCCTCGATTATTACACTTAGAGTTTGCTCTAGAATGCTTTTTTCATAATCCTTGCAGGCTTCAGGTTCCTCAAGGTATGTTCCTTTGCAGCAAATTAGAATATGATCCCGAATTAGAGGAAATTTTCTTTATTTTTCATAACACATCTCTTGTGGTAAACGTTGAAACATTTTTTACACACAAAGCAAGTCGTGGTAGTCCTTGCCTTACAACAAGCAAATAAATCCATTTTCTACTAGCTTAGTATCAGAATTTCTTATAAATACATATTATCTTGTTATAGTTTGTAGTCAATTGCACGGAAGAACGGTTCAGGAATTAATCCTAACACAACGTGAGAGCAGTGTATCGATACGCGAATGCTAATCAGTCTAGTAGGTTAGTATCGCCAAGTAAAAAAAAAATAATGCTTGCTGATTCAAAGATTTTGCTAATCCAAAAACTAATATGCACATGACAGTAGTTGAGTATTAAAATATCACTAGACACTTTTTTCGCAATTAAATGGCCTTTTACTACGTGAAAAATCGACTTTGAGGAACCAAAACAAGCACTCAACACTACCAATGTTGACAAGGTAAAGTACTACTATACTATACCTATGAAGGCCTAGTATAAAAATAGCCCTTTGCCAATCCTTTATACATAATCAATTTCTTACTGCTGCTGCTGTCCGGTTATATCTAAGTTCAATTACTGCATGTAAATGAATATTTTTAAGATTGTCAATAGACTGCGATTCCATTAGCTGGAACATATAAATGGTAGTTTATATTAGTAATATTTGGTTTACCGCTGTGATGATGTCAGAGATTTCAAATGCTAGGAGAGGTACCAAATGTTAGGTTAGTTAAACAAAGCAAAAACCATAAAAATGATACGGTCCATGACGAATACCTATCATCTTACGACATCCAGCTAGTTGCTGCAAAGGAGACGGCTTTCACTTGGTCTGCCTCGGTCCTTGAAATGCAGCACCTGCGAATTTCTAAGAAGATTTACATGGGAAAATAAGCGAAATTGCGGTCACATCCTTTTGTCTTATCTACTCGCCGGTTATGCTTCTCAGGGCTTGGCGCTGGACAGGGAAGCGCTTCTTAGCAGAATTTTACACACAGCAACCGTGCGTCGGCGTCGTCAAGCCTTGGGTATATCATATACTTGCAGATTTTATAAGGGTGGGTGAAGCTTGATTCTCAGATTGGGCCCGGTAGGAGTCAAAGAAAATTCAAGTCACCTGAGCTGTGGGTTTTGAGGGATGGGAAATGTTGTCCCCATGAGAGAGAGTGGTCGAGGCTCAGCCCGAGCAAATTAAATTGTCAC
The DNA here is from genome assembly GCA_016904865.1 of Pissodes strobi. NCBI lineage: Eukaryota > Metazoa > Arthropoda > Insecta > Coleoptera > Curculionidae > Pissodes > Pissodes strobi. The sequence continues at coordinate 13,221 of JAEQML010057502.1, forward strand.
TACTGGAGTTGAATGATTGCTTAAATATTAGGTTAGCGTGTGTGGGTCAATTTCTATTCCTGCAAAAATGGGCCATTAACGACTTGCTAGGGGAAAAAAGGTAACCAGTTTAGGTGGATCGTCACTAAGATAGGCCGGTAGTCCGAGAGTTGATCTCTGGGCTTACCTGACTTACGTGGTTAGCTTAGGGGATGGAAAAGTCCAAGGAAATTATACTTAATGGCAAGGAGCTTGCTGAGGCAGGTTGGAGATTATGGAAATGAGGATGTCATTGAGGCTGGTTGCAGCGTTTGTGATGGGGCGCGTAGTTCATGAGTGGTGAGAGTGGTGGTGAGAGTGGGCGCAAAATATATTTTTTCTAATTCAGTGGACAAATCTGACAGGATATATAAGTAAGTAAGTATAAGTAATATCAGCAGTGTGCCAATATTTTCACTGCTTAGATTCTGTTTCGTGATATTATGTTAAATATGTTTGTTAACGCATTTACAACTTTTGCTAATATTACTTTTGACACAGTGCAATATCTATCAGACTGTTGCTTTTATCATTTCCAGGCAGCAGACGACTAGAAGTATTAAATCTCATATTGTGAAAATGTTATCGCAGCCAAAATTCATGAGATTGCAGTTATCAATATTGTCGAAATATGATTTTATTTAATTATATTTAGTTAAATCGAATATAAATCTCAACATAACCACTGGAGAAGTGGTAGCTTGTAATTGTCATCTCCATCTTCTTTATTCAAAATGATCAAACTGCTCGCTATGATACCAAGTTCAACGTATGAGAATAAATTTAGTCAAAAGTGAACTAAGTTTTGACTGTTGATGAATTTGTTGATAAATTTCGTGCGCTAGTTGTTCAAATAATACAGGTTTCCATTATTCTTACGGACTTGCTTCACTAAGTTACCAACACATTTTCAGTTTCAGTTTCATTTTTAACAGATGCATGCAGGTTTAGCCGAGTATATCGAATAAATAAGAAAATAGATGCTTTGAAAGGCGTCCTGACTTACTGTAATTTACGCCTGGTAGAAGGAGCGGTGAAAAATATAGCTACGAAAGCAAGCAGGAAAATATCAGGATCACTTTAGAGAATTATAATTATATGCATTCAACTTACAAACAAAAATTTAAACTTGCGTCAGTGTACATCATTGCTAAGTAATTAAATGCTTTATTTTGCAATGTAACATTTAAAGAGTACTCAAAACTGGTAAATCTTCGTTAGTCTTACTTGTGTTTATGGCTCTGCCGCTCTGTGACAAAATGTTTCTGATTTTTAAATTTTTAATGTCATTTCGGCATGAATGGTAGTGTGATACCATCAAGATTTAATATCGCTAAAATACTAAGAAACATCTATACAAAAAAAAATCTGTGAGAATTTACTTGGGCTGGTTCAAGTGAAGAAGTTATGAGCCCGGCAAAAAAAACATCCTTATTTATGCGAAAACAGCAGCAAGATTTTTTGTTTTTTTTTCTGGCAAATCTTTAAAGGAAGCAACCAGCAGAAGAAAGTGAACACTTATTAGATTTTTATCTAATTTTCTAATTTTGATATATTAATATATATTAATTAATCACATAAACTGTTGAGTAGCTTTCTTTTTTTAATATCATTCCTACTAAACATTGTTCATACAGGTCATCATATTATGTTTATTAGCACATACGCACAAAATATAGGACATGTGAAAATTACCATTCTGGTTTGCTAAAATTCAAATACAATTACCTCAATAATCAAATCTAAATGAAAAAGAAGATAACTACCATTTTTGCAAATCGTAAAAGCAGGTTCAGTGAAACAAGGAAACTCAGTTTCCATGGGAAAGCAGCAGTATAAAATAGTGATTTATTTAGGCTTCTAAATTGACAGAAATAGAAGCGTTTAAGAAGATTTAAAATGAAAAATTTAGTTAAAGACTACAGTTGTACGTAAAATGGTAGAACTTTAAAACTTGCATAAATTATTTTAAATCAGTACTGGTACTACTACATGAAATCCTAAAGTGACTCACTCATTCAGTAACTTACTTACACATTTATCCCTAGGCATACAGATTGGTTTTAGGGTATAGAGGTTCAATAGCAAGGGTTCTTCTAAAATTCAAATGGTAAGGCGTTGAAACAACTCCTAAAAATGAAAATATTTTTTATCTTAAAAAAATATTTGCTCTTTTGAGAAAACGTCAGTTTTTTTATACATTAACCATTTTTTGTATATTTGAGAAGGTAGTGTAAGGGATAAAAACTACCTGGAATTAAAAATTGAATCGAACACTAGAATGTTAAATCTCAGCATGCTATTATTTTTAGAGCATGAAAAAAGTGTCAAGACAAAATCTTGCACAATGTATTCCAATAGATTAAAGCAACCCTCTAAAACAAAAAATAATTTTAAATGTTTTAACGAAAAGCTGAATTTTTGCACACAAGTTGATATTAGGGTGTAGGGGTTCCATAAGAAAGGATTTTTCAAAACTTTATCGAAGCAACCATCTAAAAATTAAATATTTTTTCTCAAAAATTATTTTATTTTTTTACATAGTATCAAAGAAAACTATATTACAGAACTTTCTTTACGTCACCCTCTTCAATATATAAAATGGGACATTTTGTATATTGAAAAGGGTGCCGCAAAAGAGGTGAAAACTACCTAGTATTGAAAGTTGGTTGATATTTCTTACAATAGATAGTTAAATCTTGGTATACATATTTTTTATTGTTTTTAAGGCTTGAAAAACGCATAAAGAAAATATTTTGTAAAATATTTATTCCAAAGGGTTGAAACAACCCCTTAAATATATCTCGTAAAGTATTAGCTATTTTAAAAGCTGCGAAATGCCAATTTTGTTTTGTCGTTCACATGATATATAATTTCTTGTATAATTAAGAAGCTAATCAATGGGAAGGATCTTAACTCTTAACGCGAACGAGGTCGTGGATACCAGCTAGTAGTAAAACATTAATTCCCTTGTATATTCTTTAGGGGGCCAGCAATACAAAAATATTTAGTTATATACTAGTTATTGAATGATATATTAGGGTGAATTTTCATTAAATAAAAAACATATTCAAAACAAATGAATAAACTCTCACTATCCTATCTCGACAACATAATATATAATATACTATAATATTAATTACGAAATAATTACGCTGCCGGCGCTGGCAGCTCCATATTGGCTACCGGAGTTGACGCTCATAATCGTCTAACGGCCCTTAATTGACAAACCCACATGCCACGTACCTTCAAATATTAAAACCATGCATTGCTCTCCGCTACCATTACTTGCTCCGTGAGCAAAACCAACATAAACTAAGCAACACTTACTAGTACAAGGCATGCCCTAAATAACAAAAAAGAAATAAAAACGCATGCCTTCATCTGAAGCCAACAGTATGGCAACTGAACCGCACACCTCATTTAACGACTATTCACGCAAGTTATTCCATAAATCTATTATCTGTATTTAAATCTCATCTGGATGCGATAGTAAGATATAAATATGAAGTGATATTTATTATCTCGTGAAAATAAAGCTACTTTTCTGGTTAGAATAGCCGACATCCCACACAGCTCGATGGGCTGTGTCATAGCGCAAGGCACCGGCTCCTTTAAGTTATGGGTGGGTGGTGCATGCATCCGTGCTTTTCAGGAACAAGTGCCGGCAGCTGAAACACTTTCTATTAATTATGTCACATTCAATAATCAGTTTTATTTATACAGAGATTAAATTCGTATAATTAAAATATTGGTAATTAACTTTGAACTTATTATTTACAGCTCTTCATGATAGACAATTGCGCCGACGATTGGAGGATAGCGATGACGTGGCAGCGAATTTGCCAAATATCAATGGAACTAATAATTTGCGCAGTGCATCCGATACCGGGGCATTATAGATTCGTGTGGACTACAAAGTTAGCCAATAAGCAAAACGGTGGTATTGGGTCAAAATGTGTACCGTATGATGTGCCTCTATCATTGCCAATGTTTCTAAGGTTATACTTAATTTGCAGAGTGATGTTATTGCATAGTAAACTTTTTACAGACGCGTCTTCGCGTAGTATCGGCGCATTAAATCGAATTAATTTTAACACGCGGTTTGTGCTCAAAACTCTAATGACCATTTGCCCCGGGACAGTGCTTCTCGTCTTTATGGTGTCGCTGTGGATTATCGCCAGCTGGACTTTACGGCAATGTGAGAGGTAAGATTTACTAATACCATTGATTGCGAGAACTGAGAAGATTCGCACATGAAGTAGCGCCGGAATTAGTGTGGTGTGTGGGGATGGCAGTCCTCCTAAAATAGTATATTACATAGCACGTGTTAAAAGTACTTTATTTCAAACGAGGAGGTTATCCAGCATGAGGTGTTAGCCAATAATTACCTACGGCCACCTATAAAAAATATCTTTAGATTTTAAAGAACACGATTAATATTGTGTTGAAATCCACTTTTCAAAACATGTGTTAAAAAATACTTGTCGCGTCATCCTTATCTGTCCAGTCAAAATGTCAAATCAAATATGATGTTAAATTGACAGCATCCGCCATCTATTCAAATAGGGTCATGTTAGCCTTGAAAGAGATCTCTAGTGGTAATGATGTGAAAAATCACGAGCTAGACGCCCAACTTCAAAAAAAATCTTAACATTGAAAATGTTTCTGCCCCATGACGTCATACGGGTGAGAGATCGCTTCAGATATTTTTTTGCGTATTAACATGTGAGACCTTCATAGATCGATAGAATAGATCCATGGTCACCTGAAGAGGCCGATAACAAAATTTTTTGGATGTCCAATATTTTTTTATAGCGAAAAAAGTCATACATTTGTCAAAATTCGGATTTCGCTCTACATACCATACTTTTAATTTTTTTGGGACACTTAACATAAAAAAGTTAAAGGGGGGCGAGATTATAGGGGATCACCCTGTACATAACTCGCGATATCTAAGAAACTAAACTAATTTTGTAATTCATACAGGAAATGTTGAGCAACGTCCTTAGGTTACTTACCGTCCCCTGAAGAACGTGGTTTAGAAGTAAAACTAGCGACAAACTTTTTTGTTCTAAAAATTTTTCCGATCAGCGTACGAAATAAAGCCAAAACATCAAGTAAGTTTTAAAAAACGCATTACGATACGACGTATAGTTGGAAAATTATCGTTACTACGGTGGCACGCGGGCGGCCCGCTGTTGAGCCTGTTATGTTATAAAAGTGTATTAAGCTGACCGCTAAAAACGACTGACAATTTTAGTCTCAGTGAGATGATAAACTAAACTTACGTAATCTGCTAACAGTCATTATTTACATTAAATTGTGTTAAGGGTGGATGGGGGTGATTTTTAATTTCTTATGACAGACTAGTCGTGTTGCATATTGTTAGATCGGGGATTTTTTTGTTTTTGCAACCACCCCTAACGTTATAAATTTGAAAAACGATCCAAACATGAAGTAATATGTATTTATGTGGCAATTTTGTTACACTAAACTTACGTAATCTGCTAAGACATTATTTACAAAAAATTGTGTTAGGGGTGGATGGGGGTGACTTTTAGTTTCTTACGACAAACTAGTTGTGTTGCATATTGTTAGATCTGGGATTGAGGGAAGAATCGAATGCAAATGTTTTTTGGTTTTTACGACCATCCCTTGTCTTATAAATTGTAAGAAACGACCGAAACTTGAAGTAATATGTATCTATGTGGTGGTAAACTAAACTTACGTAATCTAATCTAATCTAACCCGAACTTATATCAACTATTACTTTCAACATAATTTTGAATTCTCAGGTGTCAAATTTAATAAGCGTTGCATCTTTGTAAAAAACTGTGGATTTTTTGATTAAAAAATTCTATGTAGAAAAATAATATGAAATACACGCTTTAAATAGTATATTAAGATACTAGTTTTAAAAGACCATATTTTTTCGCACGAACACGAAATTAGGAAATGACCCGCTGGCGGGGAGTTTCATAATGTGCGAGTTCGCTAAATGTCTATTTTAGGGGTTTTTAATAAAAAAAAACATAATTTTTTTCTAGTCTCGGTCAACATTCGCGCGGCCCTCTTTTCATTTTTGACGTCTTTATTAGTACAAATCCCATTCAGTGCGCTGTTGCAATTTTTGACATTGAACAATTTTGATAATATCATAGCGACTAGTCCACAAAAGTAGTGCCAAAAAGAGGCTCTTTTCGTCACTCTTTTGCGTATCGAAATGGAATCATTTTTAAGGCAAAATAGAAAAAGGTATTTAGTAAACTCGCACGTTAGAAAACTGCCTGCAAGCGAGTCGTTTCCTAATTTCGTGCTCGTGCGAAAAAAGATGGTCTTTTTAAACTAGTGTCTAAATATACTATTTCAACACGTATGTTTAAAAATGTTTGAACACGCGTATCATATTATGCATTTTCTAGCTACGTTAACCGTGCTTTTTTTCTTCTCATTTTCATAAGTTGTGTCAGGAAAAAAGTAATACCTTCTTTTGGAAAAAATAATGTTTTTAACCCACAAATATTGATAAATAATATAAAAAGGTAGATATTTCATAACATGTGATTCATGGAAGTACACGACGTCTAATAGTTTTCGTCGTTAGGTTAAAAAAGTGACTAATAAAAAAAATTTGAGACTGACAAAAGTTTTGGTAAAGTACTTACCACGTTTATAGCCCATTAGATTGAATATCTTAGGAAGCAATAGGACTTAAACATTCTATTATGCTCCATTCATTTAAGGTGCCGCAAAGTTTCTGACACCTCCGATTATACAAGAAGTGGGTTACCACTTTCATATTTATTACATAACTTTCTTTAATATTGTTACATATTTCAAACCACTGTCAAATTCTAGGGTGACAATATAATGTAAAATGTAGTCATTAAAATGGTGCCATGGTGCCAAGTTTCTGACCCTCTCGGTTATACCAAATAATGGAGACCAACTTCTTCACTTTAAGTATTAATACCAACATAATTTTCCATTGTTATTGGTTGAGTGTCTTATCTTTAGCAGCCAAACTTAAAAAAAATCGAGATTTTCCTCCCTTTATTCTATGCTTCTTAGAAAATGGTTAAAGAATCAAAATTATTGTCCTTATCACAGTATTTAAGACAAATCGAATGCTTTCAATATCATATGTATTATCGGATGTGCAAAAATGTTCCGCTTCCAATTATAGTGGAAATGAATGTTTAGCGAGGGTACTTAGAAATCTACGGAAGGAAAGTAGAAGAATTTCAGATCAAAGGTAATTAAACATAGCAAAACGTAGATTATCAATGACTGCTGATAGCTTTAGATTAAATCAACTACTTCATCAGTAATGTAGGATGGGACAAATAAATTGGGTGTAACACTTAAGATGAACAGGTATTTCCACTCTAATCGTCAGAGATTTTATATGATCTCAATTAGAGAGAACACTGTCACCAAAAAATGTGGGAAATTATAAGTATTTCATAAACTTTGACAGTTACGGATATAATTGAAAGAAACAAAAATAAGATAATGAAGTTCCAATAGATATTGTTGGCTTCGACAACATGAAAATTAGAAAACTATATCATTATAAGTAGGGAGAGGAATCTGTAACCTAAGAATCTACCCTCTCCATTGACCGACTTCCACACTGCAATCAACACTGCTAAAATGAACGTTTATAATCATATACTATTTTCCCCCTCCCCCTAAAAATATTCTCCAGAAAATTACCTACATGCGGGAATAAATTTAATTATTGAAATATTAATTAATTAATTTGTATACCTGGTTTTATAAGTAGTGCTGCCCATACGAGCACCAAGTGCGCAGTTCGAGCTCATGCGGTAATGTGAACATTGCAAAGTACTTTTTGAACGTGGTATATACACTATTTTTATTCGACTTATCAGACTGTCAATATAATGGTAGTTTCATCTAATTGAGGTAATATAAATGATAACATTCCGTTAACATCAGACATCAACTTTTTTGATATAACACTGTGTTCAAAACTTAAAATTTCCGAAAATAAAGGAAAAATTTCTTTAGATTTATATTAGCCTCAAAAGTATAAACTCTATTTAACAAATTACACGTGATATTTCGTTTTTCAATTTTTCCATTTTGTCCCGGAATATGTAAGTTTTTAATACTTGTGATTACAAAGTATCAATAAAGAGTAAAACTACCAAGTTTGAACGAAAAATCTCGAATACCCGTTAGTGCATAAAGATAAAAAAGTTTTATTTTGCATGTTTTTTTTTGTAGATATTTACTGTAAAAGGTTATGAAAATGCACAAAAATATTATATATAGGTTTTTCTATTTCATTGCTTAGTTTTAGAGTGTCCCTTTTAAGGGACTCTATGCAAAATAAACACTAGATCAAATTTCAAAAGTAAAGTTTATAACAACACATATTATATTTTGTATGTTAAGCTTCAAAACAATCTTTTGGGTGAAGCTCACAGTCACATTTAACACACACGAAGTTCGTATTTTTCTTGCAAATTTGACATCTTCTGTCTGTTTCGTTGTATCGTACCATGTGATTTATATTATCAAATCTGAAAGCCACTGTGTAGGGTGCTGTAGTTATTCCCCTAGTGGGCTTTGTCCCGTGGGTTTGAAGAAAACTCAAAGCAATACATCGTCAGAATACCAGCAGAGAGGCACAATTCAAATTATCTGGCTTCAATGTTTTTATTTGGATCAGACATTTGAGACACAGGCATCTAACAAGTATGATACTATTGGCCAATACCATTTCCTCTGTCTCATTCGTGTTCTATAGAGTGTAATCAGTCCGTCCATTTTATTTTCTTTTTTCGATTCTTTACACCATCTAGAAGTAGTCACAGTCTCGGTGGTATCAAAGTTTGTTCCTAATGTTACAAAATGTTACAACCTTATTCTTTTCCATTGCACAAATGTGACCTTTTCACATGAAATAAAGCGAGCTGCGCCCTTGGTCGTTTTTTCAGAAATCAGGTTCATCAAATGGACAATTTTCCGTTCGATTTGTTCGAATTGTTCCGCTGGCGCATATATTGTTTCCTGATAAGTGGTTCCATAATTCAAGACCTGTAAAATAATTATAAAAAAAAAATTAAAAATTGTGACCGTTATTAGACGGAACTCCTGCTTTCTCCAACAGAGAAAGTACCACTTCGCCACCAAGTCCAAAACGTTTTTCTTAGTCTGTATAAATATCAAAGGCAAACATATAGCCGCTGCTGCTGCAAATTTCCCAATTTTTATATGCAAATCGGATCGGTTTGCCCTTTATATACTGTTTCGCATAGTTTTTTCCATGGTAGAGATTCATACTTTCATCAATAGATAAAGCTTCATATAATGCGCCGTGTTTTTTAAAATTATCTTTTAGCGAATTTATAAGAGGACGTATTTTATAAAGCCTGTTACTATGACCATGGTTCGCATTGTCATTGAAATGCATGTGACGTGACAATATTTCATATCTATTCAGTCGCATACTTTTGCTTAAAATTGTTGGAATATCTTCTGAAGAATTCCAATAAAGTCTCTTGTTTGGGTATTTGGCATATCCAGATAGAAGTATTCCCCCGAGTATAACGAAAAGTTCGTCCTTTGTAAAATAAAGCTCTTTATTTTTTGTTGCCCATATCGGTTTGTTTCCTCTACGATCTTGGAGGTGAGACCTACATCGAAAAAGTTACAGAAAAAATATGCAAGATTGTCTGCTGCTGTGGCTTCTTCAGATACATCTCTACGGACAAAGTTTGTATTCAATGTAAACCTTGGAGGATCATCTGTCCAATTGTGTTTTTTGCGTTGTTTTTTTCTACAAAAAAATATATTTATTACACGTTACAAATTGCCTGTTTCTAAATTACTTTTAGCAGTTGAACAATGGGCAGATTTGGATACGCCACTGGGACCAGGTATTGAAAACAATCGTGCCAATAGAATTAGGTCTTCTTCATCGTGTTCATAATTCTTTCTAGGCCTTATTTCACAATCTTGTTGCAGGATAACACGACATAAGTGATTTATATGTCCAATGTGTTCGTCGGATTTATCACTGTCCTCTTCTGTATCTGCTCCAGTATCATCCGAAATTCTTAGATATGTATCTAAATTGTCATAAGTATCCCCATCGTTAGCCTGCTCAATTAGGGAGATTAGTTTATTTTTAAACCAGTTCCGAAGAAATGACTTGCCTGCTATTAATTAATGCCCTTCTATAAAAACAATGATTTTTTTTTATAAATGAGGATTATAGGGTTATTTAATAGCACGTTTAATTTTTCTCGAAAATGGCACATAGTATCGAAGTAGAATAAGAATACCTTTTTTATACAAAGTCTCGAGATCTTATTATTTAATTTAAAAAATTGGAATTATTCATAAAGAAAAAAAAATGAGGTAATGTTTACTTTGGACATCCTCAGTACCTGATCACTGATGAATTTTTTTTAATTTTCTTACTGACTATTATGTAACATTTCAACCAAATCTTGTAATTTTACCTTGAAAGGTTTCGAAAATATTGTAGAAAATTCATCTTCAAGGCCCACTTTGGAAGCTTATAGGAGCTTTTCGTCCTATTTTTAGAAGTGGAATGCACCCTAGAATTATTTCCCACTAACCCCGTATAAGATTTTAAAATATATTATGTTTTGGTATACTGGTTGCATACATAAGCTTTAATGCCCTCCCATGATCTGTATTTAAACAGTGATGGATGTAATTCAAGTAACTTGAAAACTTCGTTTTTCTTTGGAGCAATTTTCTTGCTAATGTGATTCCTAAAGAATTTTTCAGGAGCATTTTTTTCTTCATTCGTCCACTTTTTAGTTACTTTTTTCTTTTTCCTAGTGCTTACAGTTGCCCTATTACTTGTGTTGGTTTCTTCAGCCTGTAAATTATTTTCTACTTGCAACCCTTCTGACTCTTGTTCATCTTCTGTATTGCAATTATCTTCCAGTTCTATGATGTCGCCTTCTATATCAAGTTCATCTAGGTTACGTCCTTTATACTTATCCAAGGCATTATTTTGAACAAGAAGTAAGATTTTTGAGACTTTTGCCGTCTGGTATATATCGGACGGCAATCTGTACCATTCGTTGTGGGTTTTAGTGGTATGGCCCATAAATGTTGCCAACTGCTCCAAATCTTCATTCCCCATTTTCAGTATCTGCGCAATTGTTGCGAGGTGCTTGCGAAGCTTCGTTGAAGTAAGCGTAGCAGTTTTATTTGGATCACCTAGAGCCAAATTTACGTGTTTTCTAAATACATGGTATCCACTAATGCATGTTTCAGAATGACACATGCCAAAGAGATATGGGTTATAAGTTTCAAAAAAGGTATTTCTGTGATGTATAGCTAAATCTAGTCCCTGTTGCGTTACTTTATCAAATAATACAGGAACACCCCTTCCCCTCTTGCCCCGTATGACAATTCTCTTAAGCTTCTTAATCAGGATTCTTTCGGTTGGTGAAAGTAATTTCTCAAAGTCCCCGGAAGGCTGATTATTCTGGAGTTTTAGATAGGTATCTAACAATATCCGCTGAAGTTCACCTACACGTCGTTTGTTAAACAGTAGCAAGCTGCAATACGTACCCTCAATCAATTTTTTGTAAGCTACTTCACTCCTACAATTTTCATTTAAATTGGATATTGCATTCAAAATCAATTCATCTAAATAGGTTTTCATTTTAGAAATATCTTCTGCCATAGGCATTAGTGTTGGCTTATTAAACCTATTAAAATGCAAATTATGGCCAGCCTCAGTAGATACTTCTGTAGCCCATTCTTCCTCAATTAACTTTTTCAAAGAATTGAAAATGTTTAATTTTGGTGAATCGACATTCCTCTGTATTTCAACAGAATAAGCCGCATTAATGGCTTTTTTTATAATCGTCCCAATTTGAAGAGCGAGCGAAGGTGACTTGAATGACTTATTTGATGAATCGTAACAACAAATATTACGAGTTCCTTGCACAATTGCTTTGAATTTGGAAGGGTGTAATAAAGAAAAAAATGACAGAGATGTATCATTTTCAATTTTACGTACTTCAATAAGAAGACGAGCCAAACGTCTCATGTATCGCCTGGCGACGAGAGTTAAATGTTTCTCTTTATGTGATTTGACGTATCTTCTAGCAACTTCACAAATTATTTTATCACGCTTCGCAACCAAAGATACTTCATCTGCCTTTAGTGTTTTAAGTACTCCTGATGTACGAAGAGGATCATTTGGCCCAAAATGGTCTGCCATTAAAGTATGACCCTCTGCTTGAGGACGTGTGCGTTGGGAGGTTCCAGTTTTCTTGTTAAAGTGGCAACGCTTGGTATGCCTTCTAAGAGTTTTTCTGGCGTAATATCCCCTACAATGCGTGCAGGGCAGTAGCTCACATGTATTTTTATTGTATTCATTTTCTCTGTCTCTTTCTTCGATACGTTTGGTCTCATATGTGCCTTTCTTATCTTGTACTGGAATTGCTTCACCAGAACAAAAATCTCCTTCTTTGCGAATTTTGTCGATTAATTGTTTACGTTTTGGATTATTTTTTTCCATTGACAAAAATGTCTGCACTTCCATTTCATCACTGTGTTGTCGCTCCAAATGTCTTGCAAAATTATTAACTGAAACATCACAATAAACACAGTTTCTTTTTCGTCCTCTAGCATTAATAATTTGTGGTTTGGGACGACTTAGAACTCCACAGGCTTCACTAGGAGACAAACTAATAGTCTGAGAGTTCTCTTGTGGCAGCGCATAATTATGTTCAATACTATGATAATTTCCCTCACAGCCAGCATTAGTAACTGCTTTCTTAGGTAAGCAAATGCCATTAAAATCAGTCACAGCAATATTGAGGTCGCTATCTACCGCATCACTGGTATTCGAATTTTGAAGAGGCACTGGTTGAAGTTCTGCATATTCTAGTTCGTCAGCATTAGAATTAAGGCCGGAATATTCTGCATCAGTTTCATTATCACTCGTTGATGGAGAAACATAATCAGAGTCTAAGCCATTATCATTACTTGTTACACCTTCTTCATCTGTTAAATCTAAAAATAAAATAAACTTTGTCTCAGAAATTATTATCCAAGACACGAAAACACTAACTGGAAAATAGAACATTTGTAAATATATGGGAAAATAGCTCCTGACCTGACAAAAACCCTATATATACAGGGTGTTTCCTAACCTCGGTAAAAAAATTAAACTAATGAATCCTCACGTAATTTTAAGACGAATATGTGGTATAAATTTTTTTTTTACTACTAACATGATAAATCATCATTATTTACTCCATTCCTCAAATGAGAAGTAACATTTCTCACCCTAGGTAAATAATAATATTAAAAAAAACCTAGGTCAATAATGAAACGGAACTTGTTAGTTTGACAACTAGTTGTCATTTCGGATTATTTGAAAAATGAGTAGGAAATGAATAATTTCAAAATCTAATCAATTCAAATAATGATAAGGATTGTATCAGTGCTATTAGTAAAAAAAATATATATACAGTATGACTCACTTTTCATGACTCCACATAATATTCTTATTAATAATGCGATTTTGTCAAAATTTAGATGGAGAGAAGGTACTTTGTATGTATGGAGCTGTCAGGCGATTATTAGAGTTTTTTGGCGAGTAATCAGGGTTAACTACAAGTAATACTGAAGTAAGTGCCAAGCGGGCACCCCACCACAAATTGTACTGTCTGCTTCTGTCTTCGCCAAAATACCGTAGTTAGATCTTGCATTGCTAGAAAAGCATATAGATATTTTGCATATTTATTTGAAAATGATTGATTTGATCAGTGCAGAACGTTTACTCATATTTTTAATGACAGAATGGTGGCCTCTGGAGATAAGCAAACTAATGGTATTTTTTCGATGAATATGTTCAGGATACTTTATGCTGCCCAAATCCCATTCGGGGCACATTTGTGTAGGAATTCCGATGCGTATGAGGCTTCTATAGAAGAATTTCAGGAACGTATAATTTACAAACTTGTTCAGAATGGAGAAACAAACATTTCACATGTTTAACGTTTCAAAATTAATCCGCCATGACTCCATCAAACCTCGAGTACCACACCTCGTCACGTATGTAAGTTGTAGTAAGCCGTAGTTGAAAAATGATGATGTAATAGTGACGTCACGAAACTTCCCCTCACTTACCACAATTAAATTAATCCTCGTGAAAACAAAGTAGTATCCTGTAGTATGCCGTGGTTAATTGTAGTTACCTCGCAAAAAAAAAGCTCCTTGTTACGATATCTGTCAGTTAGACAACTGAACTTCCAGGCTACTTGATATTTCGAACTATTTGAAAAATAAGTAGAAAATGACTAATATAAAAATTAAATCGAATCAAATATGGTAATATATCAGTGTTAGTAGTAAAAAAAATTCTATATATACCTCGGTTGAGAAGGCCATTATTAACCTCGCACATTATATTCTTCGGCGCTCCGCGCCTCAGGATATAAAAGTGCTCGGTAAATAATGGCTTACTTCTCAACCTAGGTATATAATATACTATTCGAATGTCGCTTCGTTTTCAAAATACAGGGTGTTGAAAAAACATTTTTTTTCGTGTTTTCTTTTTATTAATAAATAATGAGAAGCGAATAATATTTCGCACCTTAATTCGAATAATATTTGCACACCTTAATAAAGGGTTTGAGCACTTTATTTTGTGTTCATGTTGAACTTCTCAATTAGTTCATTGGCGGAGATCCGGGGAACGACTACTAGAATTTCGCAAAAAGCAATAATACGTGCCTGTTAAACACTCAAAATTCTTATGTTATATGATAAAAAAGTTAATTTTAAGCAAATTAAGTTTCTTGCATTTTTCTCGTATCTCTTACAGTTTTCGAGTAAAAAATTATTTTCTTGTTCACGTCACAAAAATCTCATCATTTTGTTGTTTAAATAAACGAGTAGGCTTTGCGTGAACACAAAATAAAGTGCTCAAACCCTTTATTAAGGTGTGCAAATATTATTCGAATGTCGCTTCTCATTATTTATTAATAAGAAGAAAACACAAAAAAAAAATTTTTTCAACACCCTGTATTTTGAAAACGAAGCGACATTCGAAAAAAATTTATACCACATTTTCGTCGTAAAATTACGTGAGGATTCACCAGTTTAATTTTTTTACCGAGGTTAGGAAACACCCTGTATGTTATACGATTGAAACAGTAAAACTTGGTGGCCCTTGGTCTAGTATTTCTAAAGGTGGGTTTAATTTAAAATGACCACTAACTTAATTTAGTAAATACATAAACATAATTAAATTTAGGGCGATCTAAGATAGCAATACAATAACGTAAGCAAATGAAATTTGTAGGTATTTGTGCACAACATTAAAAACACCCAGTAGCCTTTAAGCCATAAAATGGAAACTGCAGTAAAAATATTTTTTAGTTTGGGAGATACGTAGATGAAAAACTAGACTACAAATTTTTCGTATGCGCTTCAAGTGAACAGCAGTTTATTCCATGTTGTATTATAATTTTTTGCCATAAAGGACCGCTAGCAATTATCACAGGAACCCAGATAAACCCACACCAGATGCAAAAGATCGGCAAATTCCTCGCCAGCCAACTTTAACCTTGACGTGGCGGTTATACGCGGCCTGCACCAAATAATCTGGGTATGATTATAGAATTGTTCTTCTAAATTAAAATAGTTGGTCCGCACCAATTAAATGAAAACGTGTTTTGTTGGTGGACTGGTTCAGGAAAAATCAAAATTTGCAATAGCCATTCACTTTCTTTTTTCCCAACAGGCGGTCATGGAAATCTTGTGTTATTATGGCTGCTCTGACTTTTTTACAGAAATTCCCTAAATACGCTTTATTGTATGCCGTTTTACAGTTATTTTAACATTGAAAATGTTTCTGTTATCCTAATATAGGGCCTCAAATAGTGAAAAAGTACATGCTACATTTGCCACATGACGTCATACGCGTGAGAGATCGTGTTAGTTTGTTTATTTAAACTTAAATTTGATCATAAGGTATCGGAATCCGTTCAAATGACTAAAATAGATTGGAACTAACTGAAACTAACCGAAAGTTGATTGAACGACTAACCAAAACTAGCCAAAAGTAACCAAAAGCACCAAAACAGGCTAAAACGTATCGGAACAGGTTACAAACATTAAAATAAGTTAAAACTAACCAAAACGAGCTAAATTTTAAGGACTAACCAAAACTAACCAAAAACATTAAATTTGATCAAAACATATCGGAACCGATTCAAACGACTAATATAAATTGGAACTAGCTAAAAGTAACCGAAAGTTGATTGAATAACTAACCAAAAGCAAATAAAAGCACCAAAACGGGCTAAAAGGTATCTGAACAGATTCAAAATATTAAAGTAAGTTAAAACTAACCCAAATTAACCGAATATTGGCGACTAACCTAAACTAACCAAAAACATTAAAATTGGTTATAACGTATCGGAACTGGTTCAAATGACTAAAATAATTTCAAACTAACTGATATCAACCGAAAACTTATTGAACGACTAACCAAAACTAACCAAAAGTATCCAAAAGCACCAAAAATGGCTAAAACGTGTCGACACAGATTAAAAATATTAGATTAAGTTGAATTTAACCGAAGTCTGGCGACTAACCTAAATTGACCAAAAACATTTAAACTGGTTATAACGTATCGCAACCGGTTCAAATGACGAAAATAAATTGGAACTAACTGAAAGTAACGGAAAGTTGATTGAATGACTAACCAAAAATAAACAAACGCACCCAAAAAGGCTAATTTTCAGTTAGTTTTAATTTATTTTAGTCATTTGAACCAGTTTCGATACGTTATACCCAATTTTAGTGTTTTTGGTTAGTCACCAAAATTCGATTAATTTGTATTAGTTTTAACTTACTTCCATAGTTTTAATCTATTTCGATACGTTTTAGCCCGTTTTGGTGCTTTTAGTTACTTTTGGTTAGTCATTCAATCAACATTCGGTTACTTTCAGCCAGTTCCAATTTATTTTAGTCAATTGAACAGGTTCCAATACGTGATAACGAATTTAAACGTTTTTGGTTAATTTTAGTTAGTGGCCAAAATTCGGTTAATTTGGGTTAGTTACTTATTTTAATACCTTTTATCAGATCCGATAGGTTTAGCCCTTTTTGGTGTTTAAGGTTACTTTTGATTAGTTTTGGTTAGTCATTCAATCAGCTTCCGGTTAGTTTTAGTTAGTTTTAATTTATTTCAGTCATTTGAACCGGATCCGATACGTTATAACCAATTTTAATGTTATGGTTCATTTTAGTTAGTCGCCAAAATTCGGTTAATTAGGGTTAGTTATTTATTTTAATACCTTTAATCAGTTCTGATACGTTTTAGACCTTTTTGGTGTTTATGGTTACTTTTGATCAGTCATTCAATCAGTTTTCGGTTAGTTTTAATTAGTTTTAATTTATTTCAGTCATTTGAACCGAATCCGATACGTTATAACCAATTTTAATGTTTTGGTTAATTTCAGTTAGTTGCCAAAATTCGGTTAATTAAAGTTAGTTTCAACTTACCGTAATATTTTTAATATGTTCCGATATGTTTTAGCCCTTTCTGGTGCTTTTGGTTAGTCTTGGTTAGTCGTTCAATCAACTGTCAGTTAATTTCAGTTGGTATTAATTTATTTTAATCATTTTAACCAGTTCCGATACGTTATAAACAATTTGTGTTTTTGTTTATTTTGGGTTAGTCATCAAAATTCGGTTAATTTGGGATAGTTTTAATATTTTTAATGTATTTCGATACGTTTTAACCCGATTTGATGTTTTTACTTACTTTTGGTTCGTCGTTCAATAAACTTTAGGTAAAATTCAGTTAGTTTCAATTTATTTTAGTCATTTGAACGGGTACCGAGACGTTATAAGCATTTTTTTATGTTTTTGGTTAGTTTTGGTTAGTCACTAAAATTCAGTTAATTTGGGTTAGTTTGAACTTACTTCAATATTTTTAATCTATTTCGATGCGTTTTAGCCCGTTTTGGTGCTTTTGGTTAGTTAGTCGTTCAATCAACTTTCGGTAAAGTTCAGTTAGTTTTATTATATTTTAGTCATTTGAACCGGTTACATTATAAGCATGTGTTTGGTTAGTCGCCAAAATTCGGTTAATTTAGGTTAGTTTTAACTTAACATTTGTAATGTGTTCTGATAAGTTTTAGCCCGTTTTGGTGCTTTTAGTTACCTTTGGTTAGTTTAGGTTAGTCATTCAATCAACTGTCAGTTAGTTCCAAATTATTTTAGTCACTTGAACCGGTTCCGATACGTTATAATCAAATTTAATGTTTGTGGTTTGTTTTCGTTAGGCGCCAAAATTCGGTTCGTTTTGGTTAATTTTAACTTACTTTAATTTCTGTAACCTGTTCCGATAGGTTTTAGCCCGATTTGGCGCTTATGGTTACTTTTGGTTAGTGGTCCAAACAACTTTCGGTTAGTTTCAGTTAGTTCCAACTTTTTTAGCAATCTGAACCGGTTCCGACACGTTATAATCAAATTTAATGTTTTCGGTTAGTTTTGGTTAGTCGCCAAAATTCGGTTCGTTTTGATTAGTTTTAACTTATTTCAATTTTTGTAACCTGTTCCGATACGTTTTAGCCCGTTTTGGTGCTTTTGTTTAGTCTTTTAATAAACTTTCGGTTAGTTTCAGTTAGTTCCAATTTATTTTAGTCATTTGAACCGATTCCGTTATAATCAAATTTAGGTTTAAATAAACAAACTAACACGATCTCTCAGGCGTAGGACGTCATGAATGTGGCAAATGTAGCATTGTTCACGATTTGAGGCCCTATACTAGGAA
>JAEQML010057503.1:0-32075 GCA_016904865.1 Pissodes strobi
GACCATTTATTTATCAAATTTGTTTAGTACAATTTTTCATTAAATTTGATTTTAGTGCTTTTTCTTCATCATGTTGACCATAGTGTAATATTTTATCAATATGGTACGAATATTATATTGTACCAGATTTAGTACAAATCATAAAAACTATTTTATTGCTTTTATTCAGTATGGTAACCGTAGTTTACTCTTTTATCAGTATCGTATGAATATTATATTGTACCGGATTTAGTAAAATTTCTAAAATTCCATTTTATTCATTTTTTTTTGCACAACATGTTAACTATGGTTCACTCTTTTATCAATGTAGTACAAAAATTATAGTACTAGATTTAGTACAATTCATGAAATCCGTCTTACAGCTTTCTCTCCCGTATGATAACAACCTTTATCAATGTAGTACAAATATTATATTCTACTGGACTTAGTACAATTCATAAATGTCATTTTACAGCTTTTTCTTCCGTATGATAACATCTTTTATCAATGAAGTACTAAACATTAGAATCAATTTCATGACTTTTTATTAATCAAGATAACGGTGTTGTCCGTTTATCGATATGGTGCGAATGTTACACTGTACCAGACTTTGTACAATTTATTTAATTACATTTATTCACCTTCTTTTTCGGTATTATCGCTGTCATTTAACGATTTTGTACAATTATTTTACTGTACCGAACTCGATCCAAATTCTTGGACTTCTTTTTTTCCTCTCTTTCTAAATACTGTAATATTATTTTTAACTGATGATGTCGGCTTCCCTTGTGCGAACTGGACCTATTTAGTTTTCTGCATAATTAGTATTAAGTTTCAGCTGTAGTAATTCGATTGCTCTAATATAATTATACGGTGGTGCTCTTTTTCTCATTTATTCTTTGTTTTCTTTTAACTTTTGGTTCATATTTTGAATTTGACTGGAAAAGGGAAAACCCTATCTTTTTAATCCAAAATTTAAACTCTGATAAATTATTCTTTTGAAAGGAATGTATATAATAGCAATCGATTCACATATTATTTTGACTCGTTACTAGGGAATCTTTCCATTCCTAGGGTCCTTCCACCCGGTTAGAATCGTTGGAACTTTGTAGTCCATCCACCCGGCGTAGACTAATAGTCCACTCAACCGGCTAGACTTGCTGGAAGTTCGTAGTTCGTCCACCCGGCGAACACTTTGTAGTTCGTCTACCAGGCTTGGAATTTGTAGTTCACCCTACCTACTGGTATGGAATAAGGGTCCAGAACAAGCCGTCCGTGTTCACCGGTCGGTGGAACTTCAACACCAGATAAGTGTTAGCATCTTTACTCTTGTAAGTGCTTGCGCCTACCTTATGTCTGCGGCTTATGTGATCACGATCCCGCGCGGTAGACAAATCTCAATTTTTTTTCTTTCTTTCATTTCCCTCTGGAGCACTTAGGCACTTAAGTGGTACCTATTTCATTAATTCTGGTTATTACCTTTATTTACATAGAGTTTTGGAGGGACATCGGTTTCCCTCTAATTACAACCTACAACTATTCAAGAACCCTGTCAATCAACATCATCGCACACATACCGCTCGTCGAGCGCCATAGGATCTCCCTTTAGTGTGTGTGCCACTACCATAAAAAAGGAAGAAAATATCAGCTAGAATAATAACCGAACTAGAAGAGAAAGCTAGGCTGGCTTTGGAAAAAGGACGAATAAACCAAAGCAAAATAAAGCTCATAAAGTAAAAAAAAACTAATCAAGAGATCAAAATTAAGTGAAACAGAAAGGAAAAGAAGCAAAGAGTGAATGTGAATGTAAAGTCAAGCAAAGAGTGAATATGAAGTCATAGCCTGTTCAGGATGGGTATGAAGGGCCAGCAACGGAGGAGTGGATACAGTGTACTTCCTGTCAAATGTGGTGGCATAAAGAATGCAGCAATTTTGACTCAATTCATCATTTTGTTTCCAATTATTGCTGATTCGTCATCTTAACCGCAGATTCGTCATCTTAATCGCATTCTATCGTCAACGTTTTCGGTAAGATGACGAGTTTCAACTTATTCAAAAAGTTCGTGCTTTTCTTAGTTATAAGTAGTTTATGTGATTTCTGATATTAATAACATGTAGCTGATTCATGTAGCTTTCCAAGAAGAAAAATTCGATGAAATTATAATATGCTTTATAAAAGTTATAAGATTTTGTTTTAACCTCGTCATCTCAACTTACCCGACTTTCTCATATATTTTTCTTTATATTTAGATAAATTGCAAATTTGTACTGTGCCCTTTCTCTCTTATTGTAGAGAAATTTGTTTACGCGCGCTGGATCTGAAAAGTACGCTGTTGAATGCGTTACGGAGACGCTATCAAACGTGTGATGTAGCGAGGCGAACATTTTAAAATGTGTGATACCGCGAGGGTCTTTTATCTTCGTCTCCTGCACGTTATTTGCGCCAAACTCGTCTCTGACAAAAATCGATCGTTGAAGGAGCCAGGGTTTATGTATCCATTCATGTCAGCGAATTTGAAACCCATGCAACTCGCGCTTCATTTTGTTATGCAGCTGCTCGCGTGGGGTAACTTATTACCCCAAAACCAAAAATGCAATTCCTATTGTTGCGGTTTAAATAATTTATTACAAAATATTACCCGATATTCATCAGTGAAAACAAATCCTAAAACTAATAGAAGCAGTGTAATAAATATGTCGAACCGTGATTTATAAGTTCCTTTGACAAGGTTTAAAAAACCCGCCTCATGATTTTTTCATAATTTTTGTTTCCTGTGTATAAATGAAGCGCATTTATTTCAATGATATTTTTCAGATAAAAAAAAAATTACAAGCGGCCATTGACTTGTGATTCTGGCAAAATTATACATTAAGTACGCACATTTAATCTACTACGTCTGCTTCAAATTTTGTACGAATCTATTCCAGTCTATTCAGGTTTGTTTGTTTCCTTCTCAAGTTCGTCGTCATAATACATTCTGGTCTAGGTGAAAATACAGTGCTTTCATCAGGCCTTTCTTTTAAGCTAATAATTCTTGAGGGATTTCTCTTTTGCTAGATCTTGTGGTGTCCACCCTAGTCAGTTACAATTCATTTGGAGATCTCTTACTAATGATACACTCGCAAACCATTTATCCGTCGTGATATGTCTATTGGCATTTCTAGTAAGTTCGCACCCTCTTTCTTACTGCATTATGCAAATTTCATATTTTGTAAGGACCATCGAGCTGGATTCCATGATAGACTGGTAGGTTCACTGTTATATTACTTTGGTATCAACTAAAAGAAATTGCTTGATTCCATATTTCGCTGGTCTCTATAGCACTTATATTCTAAAAGGACAATTCATTCTAAAAGCAACAAGCTGTTGATCCCTAAATTGTCAAAAATGCACTGGGTACTAAAAATGAGGTCTTTCAATTTTCAGGAGTTCATAAATGTCTCATGAGGGTTAACTTGTCATTTGCTCGTTTAGGAGCTCTATCACGAATGCCATCATACCTAATACACAGTGGTGTACTACACATACTACACATACGCCGTATACTCTCAAGCATTTTTTAGACATATTGCGTATATTTTCAACCAAGCGCCGCCACTGGACATGATAATGATATACCTACCAAGCGAAGGACATCTTTTCATTCGCGATGTCGCCGCGGCGCGGGCATCATTTTGGCACCATCCATTCTCTTGTGTTGTTTGAGTTAGTTTTTAAGATCCTCTTTTGAAATTAGTTCGAAACGGGGCACACTCCTCAGTTTTTCTCTACAAGTCAAGCTAAGAAAAGTAAATGTGAGACTAGTAATGTCGATGCGGTTAGTGCTGGTCCATCCGTATCGTCGCAGAAGGATCGCAGTCTTGCTGCTCATTACGATCGGTATATTTTATCAACATCCCAAATGTGGCTTTCTTTGAGGACTAGAGAGCAGGTGACTGAGTTTCAGACAACAAATCCATGGTTGTGTTGCAAAGATGGAAAACTAAGATCACGTATATAAAGGCAAAACTCAGCATCCAATTTGAAAAATCTATTTCCGATGGTAATGTTCGAATGTGGCCTGAGTGGGCGCACTTTGAAATCATGGCGGCTGGAAATAATATGGAAACCCAACTGGATTCTTTGGGAACTAAAATCAAACAGCAATCAGAAAGCAAATCACACATAATTGCGCAAACTATCTTGAAGAAGGGCGATGGAAAAGTTTTGGGTAAGATGTTCGAACATGTATCTGAAAAAGTAATGAACTCCAATGTTAATTTTTTTAATACAGTGTACTGCGTGGCAGAAAATCATTGCCCTTTCTTACAATTTGAAGAGCTTGTTGAACTTTAACAAATCAATGGATTGAATATGGGCTCTTCTTTACAAAGCAGGATAACTGTTACGCGAATCGCTGATGTCATAGCAAAGAAGATACGCAAACGACTTATTTCACACCTCGTACAATCAGACTCAAATTCACTATAATGGTTAATGAATCAATAACACTGAGTTCCAAGTAAACTCTTATAGTGTACATTTCGTCATATTTTGATGCAGAGGCTCCCATTATAGCGTACTTAGACTGGATTGAGCTAGATGAACAAGACGCAGACACTATTGAGAAAGCCCTTTGGCCCCGCTTAGAACGTTTGGGAATATCAAAGTCGTTCGGTCTGAAAAATTAGATTGCGTTTGCAAGCGATGGTGCAAGTGTTATGACAGGAAATAAATCTGGATTCGCTGCAAAACATACTATACTACACCTTTTTGTCTTCTTCTGTCATCGTGTCGAGCTTTCAGTAAACAACGCATTAAAGGATAGTACTGGTTTTTTTCCGTTTCCAAAGGTTCATGGACAAATTCTACGCATATTATTATCGAAACCCAAAGAACTCCACAGATTTGGAAAAAGCTTGCATGGAGGTAGGCATTGAAATAAAGAAAATAGGTCGTGTCTTGAGTGTACGTTTGTAACATTCCATTTTTGGATCATTATTTATTAGGCAAGTTTTGAAGGACCCTCGTAGCAGTTAGGTCCTTGTACGTAAGGTGTTATCTGTATTCTTTGCACCAGC
Source organism: Pissodes strobi (assembly GCA_016904865.1). Taxonomy (NCBI): domain Eukaryota; kingdom Metazoa; phylum Arthropoda; class Insecta; order Coleoptera; family Curculionidae; genus Pissodes; species Pissodes strobi. The sequence continues at coordinate 5,041 of JAEQML010057503.1, forward strand.
CCGAGAAAATCCGTCCTGATTGGAAGTACTGGAATCGCTGCGACGACTCGATGGATCGAGAGATCGGTTTTGCTGAAAAAGACTCGTTCTTTTTACTGGAGAAGCCGTTTTAGTGAGTCGACTTTAAAATTGATTCTCGTCAAGGTAGTTAAGGCGGATTCTGTCGACTTATCTAAAAATGATTTCCGTATGGGTTCTGGGAACCTCGTATTGAGTTACGTATAGTGTCGTGCCATTCGGAAAACTCGTGGTTCGAGGATTTTATAAGCGGCTTTTATATGGTAAAGGCAGGTCTAATTTAATTGTTTTTATTGTATTATTTTACTTATCATTCATTTCGGATCCAAGGTATTAGGTCTAATTATTTCGGTGCGACGTCATACTAATTAAGGAGGCTATTAGATATTGGCTCTAGATTTGAATAAGTTAGTCATTGTTTTTTTTACTCTGATTTTATGTACGGTCGAATTATCATTTTATTTTATTTCCGACGACTTGTGTCGTAGATTTTTCGGCAATTTCAGTGGTCCGATTCACTGGACCAATCCGACTCAATTTATATACGGGGTTACTATATAAATATTGCTTTCGTATTCGCATTTCTGATGGCGACTTTTGCCACAATCTTTAAGTAATTAATGCTAAGACTGCAGCTTTGTTGTGAATTTCATTATCGTACCGAAGTTGGAGCCTTTACCATGGAAATTATGTTCTATTTTTAATTTTAATATTTGTTTTTGCATCTAGTTATTCGTGTTTGATGCGTTTGATGTTGAATTATACACTAAACCGGGGAACTTGGTCGATGATAATTAGCTAGTAATTCGTTTATATTTAAATATAGTATTGAGGGAGTCCTCCGATCCCAGCTATTATTGAGACTACGTATTTTGGCGCTTTTTCGGCCGTAGTGGTTGCCTTATTGAACCTTAGGCTCGATTGATTAAATAAATTTCGATTAACTACTTAGATAGTAAGTAAATTGAGAGGTTGGCACGCTAACCTGTTAATTTGATTGAAATTCGTCTAGTACGATGGTTTTATTAAGTATAATTTAGCGATTTTGGTTCGATATTTGAACAATACTTGTACTTTTGCTTTTGAATTATTGGAGTTCGGTAAGAGCTATTTTATGCATTAAATAATAAAATTGTGGGTTTTTTTCAGGCCATCTATTTGTTGCTTTCACGCCGTATGATTTTCTTTCTTTTCATTTAGCTCATTTTCGTGCCTTTGTTTATTATTTAGATTGGAACTGGTATGGTGAATTTTATCTGCGCCCGTCGGGGAACAATTTATTTATTCATTAAAATGATTGATGAAATGTTTTTCTTATTATTTTTAACTGCGGATGTCGGCTTCCCTTGATCGAATTTAATCTTGTAGTTATGCATAATTAATATTAGGCTATAATTTGCATTTTTTTTCTCTCCCGATTGCAAATATATCGTTACGAGGGAGCTTTAATTAGTTATACTTCAACTTTTATTTTTTTTATTGACATCAATTTAAAGTTTAGCAAGAAATCTCTTTAATCGATCATTATTAATGCTGCTAACTTAGTTTTTTTGGAAAAATGATATATATTAGCAATCGAGTCACATATCGTGGTGGCTCGTTACTAGGAAATGTTTCCTTCCTAGGGCCGTTCCCTGGGGGGCAGAAGCTGCCATGCTACCTGACGAGGAGTTAGCAGTCTCTAGGCCAGTGGGACTCTTAGTAGCTGGCTTACCTGCCTGCTGAATTGCAGGTTAGTCTATCTGGAGTGACCTGACTGTCCGTTGGACCGGGGAGACCAGTAGGTGGTCGTCGGGTAGTGCCACCCAGCCAGGTACTTGCATATGGACAGTAAAAATCAGGAAGCTCAGATAAGTGAAGTTTAGTGTAGATTTAACTTTTTGTTCCCTTGTGTCTGGAAAAAAAAGAAATTTGTTTTGCGTACCATATATGTATAATTAGTTTAGAGCGCAGTACTTCTTTTAGCGGACGTGCGATCACATCGTCGACCACTGATAATTTTTTCCCCTTCCTCTCGGGATTTGTAGCTAAGTTTGATCAGTTAGTTTAGTTTTTTTTGTTGATTCAACCACCCTCTTTGTTATCTCTAGAAAAACAATGAGATTTTATATCATAATGTTTGGGTGTTCGCCATTTACGGTGACACTATAGCATCAGTACTGACCCATCTAGGGCTTCGCAGATTAAGATATAATATTAAGGATAGTGTTTACGGCCTTTTGCCTACCTTATACAGGGCTATTCTTGCGGCCCTTTTTTCTGTTTTTTTTTTATTGATTAAAGGGGTGTTTCATTTGGCTAAACAAATTGGCACATGTATGTCTTTTTTATATTTAGTGAAATTTCATTTAACCAATCTTATCGGCGGGGGTAGCAAGAGCTGAGGTCTTGTAGCAAGTTCCGGGAACAACGCGGGAATTTCCAATTCGGTCCGTTACAAATTCGGTGGCGCCCAAAGAACCTCTCCCCGGAGCTGCGGGCAAATTGCGCGCGCATCAAACAACTTGCTACGGCACATTACGTTTCGATCCCGTCCAGTGTATTTTAGTGAATGAGATCTGGTCGAATTCGGTAGGTGGTTATTGCTAATATTCTTGGTGGAACTCATCATAGCTCCACAAGCATTCATCATCTTTTAATTTATTTCGTAAGTTTTCTTAAAGAAAAAAAATTAAAACTGTAATATTTTCTATCACACGGAAAGCGCGTCGCACGTTGTTCTGCAAGGAAAAATTGAAAAAAAATAAAAATGTACAAAATTTAAAATACCTAAAATTAAAAAATATATATATATTGAACTGCCGCGGGATGGCGACTACTGCATCGTATCTCAAGTCGATACGATGTAACACACAACAAGTGTTACACCAATGAAATAACAGTACAAGAATAATAATCAACACTTGGTAAATTTAAAAATCAATTATAATCTGACCAATACCAGAATAGGACACCTTATATTTCATGGCTTGTAATTTTAACCAATATGATTCGACGGTTTTGACTACTCGCAGTAATAGATCTATTTATATACAGTGATATACGGTTGGATCTGAAAACACTCTTTAGGCTAAATGTCACATGCGACACGAGTCGTGGTTCTATTTCTGCAACAATGAGTGGGAGTGAGACAGCTATTCCAATGTATGTCGGCAGTTTCCATGCGAAGTCATGATCGGGCAAAATTGAATTCTTTTCTAGTATTTTAACAAATAGATACTATAAATGTAGGTGAAACGTTTTCGCGGTTCTTTTTTTTGTCATCATCCTCCCACGCAGCAAGTTTGCCTCCTTGTGCTGCCATAGATTTTTGTGTCATCAGTTAATTCTGGATTTATAAGCCTTTGGGGCCATAGCATCTTCAATATAGTTGTCTATATTGTCACGAATTGTATTTTTTCAACTGTGACACCACGCCTTACTTAGCGTGTAGCGTGTAGGATAGTAGCTCAGATTTAGGAACCCACTACGTCAAGTTGAGAAGAGATGATAAAGGAGACACATCGATTAAAATAATAAATTCTCGAGGAAGGCTTAATGCAAAGTTTTTCTAGAAAACGACGTCAGTTTTATTAATAAAGTTTATGTGAGCGGAGTTGTCTTTTATTTATGTGTTTGTTCTGATATTTATAAGGTAAGTCTTTCTAGTTCAAGTTTATCACAGGTTGCTAAGGCACTTTCACTATTTTTTAAAACTCCCCAAAAACTATCCCTTTACTGGAAATTCTGATACTTCACTCGTAAATTCGACTCTCTCTACTTTTAGTAGCCCCCAGATGCAGTATACCTGTGCATACGTCCACCCAGATTAGGTAAGGACCTGGTCGCCCTGGACCTGTGTTCAGGTATTCACAGATATGGGGGTTGTGAGATAGAACAACTAGAAGTGTACGCACCTGTGTGCTGTACCGCAACTAGACTGAGCGAAATTGAGAGACCCGTAAGCCTGATGAACTTGGCGTTTGCCTGCGTATTTATATGTTACAAAATGCTGATGGCTGCATCATGAAGGATTAAAATCGCTCCCGTCGACCGCTCAAGTTGTTTATAATTAACAGTGAATGTTTATATAACATTTGTCAAGTTCAAGTTCAAACTTAGGACAGGGTGATATTTTATTAATAGGTTTATGCTTTTTAGTAGTTCACAATATAAGAGAGTTGGAGGAGCTAACAAACAACGGTGAGTTGCTATTCTTATGGGTAAAGAATAAGAAGAAAAATTCATGCATTTGGTTGATATATTACTATTTGTATTTCCTTGTTTCAGGCATTCTTCTTTCTACTTTAAGTTGAAGTTGTAATTTCAAGCTGGAACTTTGAGGTCTTAATGTTCGGGTACCTATTTTCAGTTATCTCAGGAGTTAAAGGGGCTATTAAGCACTGAGCCTGGTCTAAAAGTTTCAAAGATTTCGTGATATCCTAATCCAGAAGTCATTCCAAATACTTACTAAGATCAACTGTGGGCTGAGTTAAGACGAGTACGTAACCTCAACAGTTGAATTATAGTTTGGGCTATTGATAGGGTTGCAGTATCCACCTGGTATATGACCTTTAAGGAACGGCTTGACCGGATTTGTATATACCATTGGAGCTTGCCCATCAAGGACCACATATTCTGGATCTGTAAGTTGAAGTTGTAACTTTTAGCTTGGAGAAGCTAAGTACTTCCATAATTCTTATTATCACGTAAAACGAGTTTTATTTAGGTCTTACGTACCATCATATAGCTATGTTGAAGATATAAGTAATCATTCGGGTGCGCAAAGCCAAATTTATAACATTTAATGTCTAAATTCTAATATCTATCTTGCAAACTACTATCTTTGCTTATTAGAGCTGTATTGTGTAATCGATTTGTTTATTATAAGAACATATTGTAGTATAAAGTACCCGGGTCGATTCAACATAGTTGAATCAGATAAGTAAAATTGTGTTTTGCCTTTATTTTGCCAATGATCGTCAAATTAGATTAAAAATAAATGGATTAAAAAGAGGACCAATACCTACGTTGTGTTATTATCTTGCACAATTTTACTCACTCATTATGCGCGTCAACGAGACACAATTAGAGAAACTTGAGGGAAAGGTGCGTCATGTAAATTAAACCACAGATTCCTAGTATGCCTAATTTATTAAAAAAAAGCGTGCCGGACTCAGCCTGGAATTCACGAGGGGAAAGAGTACGGCAGAGAAACCCTCGATCTAAATTCCTAAACCTAATTATGCTGTATAATCTATTAGTATAATAATTAATTAAATTACTGTCTCCCGTACCACAATTCGTAGTTCCACACTTGTAACAATACATTTAAAACTGAAGAGGTTTTTGTTAGTTAACCAGACGCCGCTGGTAGGTACTGAGGTCCTGTAATACGGAGGCTACCCAGCTATTTAGTTGCAAATATGGGACAATACCATAGTATAGTTTTATACTTATCTCTAGAATGATCATTATATTTATAACTAGGATATTCTCCCGTCAGGGTAGGAAATGGTTAGTATAGATTCATCAAGGCCCTTGTGTACTCCCTCACTCATTCTAATATTAAAACCCCAGCACGAAAAGATAGCAAATAATACATTTTATGTTTTCACTTAAAGCAGTGTTGTTCACAGCATAACACGATTTCATTAAATATATACACAGGTTATGTAATCAAATATGAATTATCCATGAAAATAGAAGGAATATTTATGCAAATTATGTTTATAACAATATCCAAATATATACACATGTTATACCATCAAATATTAATTATCAATGAGATTAGTAGAAATATTTATGCAAATTATGTTAATAACAATATGAAAAGGTATACACATGTTAGGCCATCAAATATTAATTACCAATGAGTATAAAATATATAATGGTACTAATTATGATAATAACAATATTATAAGTTTCATTTTACCGACTTGTAATGACATATTGCAACACAGAAGCAAAACAATTCACCAAAATAAACCGTACACTCCGCTGGCTTCTCACTCTCTATTTTTCCGTTCTCGAGCAATACCTTTCGGATCTCCTCCAAAAAACCTCGCAAAAACTCGGCTTCAATTTATGACTCGATTTATCTTTTACATGTATAAAGGGTGTCTCAAAATATATACATATATAGGGTGTCTCAAAAATTAATGTATCAGGTCTAAGGAAATATTATTTTAAAGAGGTGGGTTATCTCAATATTAAACTTTTATAAGTGTGTGGTATACCATTTTTGAGTGTGCCAGAGAGAAACTACCTAAGTCGTTATCTTCTTTTTCAAATGAAGGTACTGATAAGGCCAAAGTTGGCGCTGTCGGCGCAATTAACCTCTTTTTGTCTTAAAGAAATGTCAGCCATGTATACCCTCATTATGAAACATTAATTCTCTTCATGAATCTGAGAGTAAAAATGCAGAAAGGAAAACAGGCGTTACATAGTTATATATACAGGAATATAGATGACAAGTAATTAAAAAATCTCGCGTTGCTGAAAGGAAATCGGGGAGAAATGCAAATAAGATTACATTATGTAATATTTGTAAATTTTTAGAATTATTTTGACTAATCCTGTATTAGTAGTTAATAGTCGTGGAGGGTAGAGTAGGAGTAGCGGGAAATGGAACAGTTATAAATTAAAAATATTATGTGATATACTCTTAGGATCTAGGAAGTTTGGGGTCATAAAATCTAATAAAAGTTCCATTATTAAGTTTGTTGATATAATGGGCTGGATGCGAGATTAAAATCATGTAGGGAGGCCTCTTGATGCTTAAACTGTACAAATCAAAGTAATTAAATTTAATAATGCAATAAGTATTTATTTATTAAACCGTATTTATTCAAGGCCATATTTTAAAATAATGGGATAATGGAATTTTTTTCGGAAAAATTTTAATACAAATCAATTGCTTGTAGTTTTTAGGATTCAGTTGTCGTTATGGATTAAATATATGAGATTTTACTTTGTTAGCAGCATGCTGGAGGTACATGTCATAGTTCGAAAGAGTGATTGAATATTTAAATGAAAGATTTTGTCAACGCTAAAAAAGGCAGACGATCCAAAATTCGTTGACATGCCGGCTCCCTCGACAATACCCCCTGAATTGTTTTTATGGAGGTACTTTACAGGGCACCTTTCCTTTCTCGACCATTTTAAACGAATAATAACACACTGTATCCGAAAAATCACTCCCGAAATGGTAAAGGCGACTGTTTGAAATATTGCAAGACTAACAAGAGCTTACATGGAAAAAGATAGAAGGCATATGGAGGCATAATTTAATTTTTAGCCTTTCGCTATTTTGATACATTGTTTTTATTATCGTTATATTCCGTGCAAACAGTCGTAATATAATAAATTAAAAAGGGGAGTATTTTCGATATTCCACGCACATTCTACAACCAATCATAATAATGAAAAATATGTACTTTAATTTTCAAGATTTACTAAGAATTTTAGTAAGTAATTGTGAGTGGTTGAAATCGATAAATTTTGAAGGGCACGGTCATGGTAATCTCTGATTTTGGCTGAATATTCCTCTGATGTTCCATTTTGATGGTTATAAATCCGTACCTAACTGAAAAACCTGTATCACAATGAATCTCATTAAAGTGCAGGTGGTAAAAGTCTAGTAAAGAAATTAACGCATAGGAGTAGACTATTAACATACTTCTTTAACTGATATTCTACACTCTCCAATAGAGAAATGATAGATGCGGGTGTTTTTAGAATGAAGTAGGTAATTTTTAATTAATATTGTGACATAAAACCATTCTCTAAAAAAAGTTAAGAGGCAAATTATGGATCAATTTTACCAAGAGATAATTTATCACTTTATTATCTTTTTAAAGAAAGCTATTATATGGAACCATTACTTCAAATTTAAGCTATCTTGTACCGAGTGTCTCCTTAAGGATGGATTATACCACAGCTTCGGGGAAAAAAATTAAAATGGAATTGGCCACGAGAAATTTATTAAAGGCATTAGTAAGTTGCCGAGAGAAGGTGTATCGGACTGAATAATTTTAGAATTCGTTTTTCAACAAGGTTTTAGTATGAACATTATTGAACATTAGGAAAAATTACCCAATTAAATTATGCAGAGTCGTTCCTACAACTATTATACTAATAAAAGGGTAGTTATACAGGGCGATCCAAATAAAATGAGACATATAGCAACAGCGAATTTCTGACATTGAAATACTAGGATCTAGCGTACCTGTTTTACTCCAAAAGTATATATTAAGGAACGTAATATTTTTGATTTTATTCATTATTTTCCCAACTGTTTGTCACATTATAATCATAAATAGAGCTATAAAGGGGTTTTTAAGGGCGAGAAAGATAGTCTGATGGCTATTTTGTTGTAGTTGATAGAGGGCGTTACCTGCAGTATCATATGTCAATTAAAATGGCTACAACTTCGAGAACGGCAACTCGCTAATCCATATACCATTGAATTTGCCTGTTAATTCTATCTAGTTTTAATTAACGTAATATATGAGCGATTAAATTTAAAAAATCAAAGAGTTTTAAGATACAATATGTAACAATAGATAAAGTAAGCTTTTGTATTTTATTCGACCCATACAAATTAAAATAAGGTTTATATGTGGATCGTAGGGTAGACAATTGGGTGAAGGCACCACTAAATTTTCTAATAAGAATTTATCAATGATTTTTAAGCATTGAAGTTAGGTTAATAAATTTTAGAAAGAATGTTGAGAAACCTGGAAAGAAATTGCATAAACCCAATTTGACCCTGACTTCAGCATACAAAAAAAAAACATCAAAAATCCTAATTATGCTATTTGTTTAAATATTAGGTAAGTATATTCTCAGACAAACGAGTACAATTTTATTGATAATTAAATAAGTCTCAAACCTAATTGAGATTATGGTATCGTACTATAATAGAATTCTTTGAAATAAGTATAACCAAAATTATAAAAGCACCAACCACAAATCTGAAGTGCTAAATCATTAATACTGCCTACTTTCTTTCGTTTTAGATATTCTTAAAAAAATTTGCATTTTTAAAGTACTGACTAAGTAACAAGTAATTACAAAACGTCTTAAATAAAACTCACTAAATGAAGATTAATCCGCTAAATAAAAAACATTAATAAATAAATCCCATAGCCGCAGTACAATGGACAAATAAACAGGTAACAAATATTAAATTAAATTAAATTGATCTGTGAAGAAAATATATACTCAATGAAGACATACAGGGGAAATTGAAGTGAGCTAAATTCGGTAACCTGTTTATGGACAGAAACCTAAAGTTATAGTTATGTAAGATGGTCTACTGCCATGAGGCTTACAGTAAATTGCGTAGCATTTAAATAAATGTACGCAATTCAAAACATTAAATCAGATAATTGCAATGATAATAGCAGGACATTTGCTATTCAAGATAATAGCGTATAAGGTAATGAAGAAATTCGGTATTAATTAAATAAATAAAGGTAAGAAACGATAATAGACAGGATTAAAGAAAATAAAAAAATAAAAAGGCATTTAACGGTAACTGGCATTTTGCAATGCCCCAGTGCACAGTGGCTCCAAGAATTTCTGGTCGGTAACAAAGGCAGTAAGTAATAACTTTACAAAGACGTCTCTCCCACCTTTAACATACGAACGTGGCGTCACGGCAACTACAGCCAAGGAAAAAGCAAACATGCTCGCCAAAATGTTTTCATCGCACTCTACCTTACGTCCCCCAAGGTAAGGCTCGCCCAACCATATCGAACATCAACACTACAATGGCAGAAGTCAAGTTTCATCACCGTGATATTCGTAAAATCCTTAACGAACTAGATACGCAAAAGGCATCAGGACCGGAGGAAATACCTGCCACGGTGTTAAAGAACTGCGTCAACGAACTAACAGCCGTTTTTCCCAGACTTTTTCCTCTGTCTTACCGAAAACGAATATACCCATCTTCTTGGAAAGTTGCTCGAGTGCAACCTGTTCCAAAAAAGGCAAGAAAACCACGCCCTCAAATTATCGCTCAATTGCATGGCTTCCCATAATCTCCAAAAGCATGGAACGTGTAGTCAATCAGCAACTACTCAAGTGCCTTGAGAACAACAGAATAATCAGCGATAATTAATACGATTTTCGCAAAGAGAGATCGACAGGAGATATATTGGCCTATGTCACTCATATATGGAGTAGGGCAATTGAGAACTACTTCGAAGGCATTCGACAGAGTTTGGCATGACGGATTGCTCAACAAACCGCCGTCTCTTTGATTTAGATATGTTCTATATTGTTGTGGAGGTTTTATGTTTACCTTACAAATGTTTGCCTCTTTCTCCGCATTTCTCCGCATTTACTTACAAATATTCTTAAATTACAGCCGCTTGCTCTGACTCCAGGGTGTAACAGCACAAGTGCTAGTTTAGTGACCTTAATGAAGCTGAAAAATCTAAAGGAAACTGGAAAAACGGTCGACATTTCGAGGAACAAATCTCCTTCATTGGGGTCACTAAACTAGCACTTGTGCTGCTTACACCTTGGAGCCAGAGCAAGCGGCTCTAATTTAAAAAGATTTGTAAGTCAATGTGGAGAAAGAGGCAAAAATTTGCAAGGTAAACTGCCGTCCTTCGGACAGCCAGCCTCTCTCTGCAGCTGGCTTGCCAGTTTCCTTAAGAACCGATCTCTGCACGTTGCGGTTGATAGACACATCTCAGACACCTTCCCCATTAACGCGGGAGTGCCTCAGGGCGCAATACTTTCACCAACTCTTTTCCTCATCTATATTAATGGCCTGCTGACCGAAACGAATAATCCTGTTTACAGTTTTGCAGATGACAGGACCCTGCAGGATCGACCATACCTTCATCCTCGTCAATCGGACTACTGGGCGTCTTGGTCAACAGCAATATGTTCTGGCATGACCACGTTGCTAACATCGCAAAATTAGCCTCCCAGAAGCTTGATGTGCTATTTCGCAACAAAAAATTCTATAGACCGCAGCAGTTGCTCTTGCTCTACAACGCGCAAATAAGACCCTGCTTAGAATATTGCTCACATATCCGGGGTGCCGCACCAAAGCACACCCTAAAGCTGCTGGGTTCCATTCAGAAGAGAGCTGGGCGTCTCATCGGCGACCCGGAGTTGACCCGACATCTGGATAGTCTGTAACATGGCAGACATGTTGCCGAGATGTCCCTGTTTTACAGATACTTTCACGGCAGATGTTCTCAGGATTTGGCCCGCCTCATCCCGCTCTTGGTAGCGCCTGTCAGACACTCACGACAGACGGCAAGAGCGCACCAGTTCGTCGTACACCTGGAAACACCTAGAACATCGCTATACAATAACTCCTTTGTCTGGCGCACTGCATCACTGTGGAACTCATTCCCAGTACATCTGATTCCCTCTAATTACAATCTACAACTATTCAAGAACCATGTCAATCAACATCTTCGCACACACACCGCTCGTCGAGCGTCATAAGATCTCCCTTTAGTGTGTGTGCTACTGCCATAAAACAAAAATCGATAAAGATAAGGTAAGTAATTATATGGCCTACTTGTATGTCATTTTCAAATGAAGGTCATGCGAAAGGTGGAAGTCACTGGCAGTGGTTGATAGATATTCCCTTAGTCATAGGACCACTTAGCTGGCGCCTGGCCCCAATTAGTGATTTACTGCGCCATGTAGAGCTGCACGTCATGCCATGTGGACTAACATCAGTGCGACAAAAGAGGTCTCAAACGGGCAGGAATGAACTTTGAGAAATTCTCTAGGCAAGCAGCAGACTGGGCGAAGGAAGGACCCTAGTTTAAATAATACATGATTTTAACTATCTCATATAGAAATACAAAAATATAACATACATTTTGAAAAGGGTGACCCCACTGTACATAAAATACTTTTAGAGGATGATATTGCCGATAATACATGAAAATTTAGTGGCAGGGTGCTTGCCAACTTATCTTATGAAAAATTACTAAGAATTGCAACACGTTTTTCTCTTATTAAAATCAAAAATAAAGATTTTTAATTAAAAAGAAACCTAGCCCCGGAGAGTCGTATTGCAAAGCCCTGCCCCGGTAGTGGGGTCGTTAGAGCGCCACCAGTTCTGGTCCAACTAAACTGAAAAAGCTCCGCTGGTGTTGTGCAGGGTGGCTACGCTCACGTATTAAGTCAAAAAGTACTAATTTCAACCTAACAAGAAAACATAGGCCCGCTTATTAAATTAAATCTTAAACTTAACGAGATCTAATAAAGAAAACACAATCTAAAATTTAATTAACAATATATTTGCTACTAAGTTCTTTTTTTTTTGTAAACACAGCAACAATTTATCTGGAGTGAAAAGGTTAAATGGAAATGTTGTTAGTTAAAGACAAAAGAATGTCAAATGACTTTTAAAGTAATTGATAAAATAAACAGAGTACAATATGGAGATTGTACGGAGACCAATTCTGTTGTTAACGGTACTGTATGCCTTACAACTAAATGCACTAAACACTACAAACCGAAGTGATCACTTTGACGTTAATTAAGCTACTTACAACTAGGTATGCGTGCGCTAATAGCTGCACTGATTTTAAATGTAGCAATAATAATAGGTAGCAATGAACGGCCACAATAATTAAATCAAATGACTCGATAAATTAATAAAAAGAATAAAATTAGAATAGAACTATTGAAAGCTCGGCTGTCAATGCTTGATTAATATTATAACGAGAGAAAATTCAGAGCGGTTAGGTTATTTGATAAATGAATGAAAGGAATAAAATTTATTAAAGCTGTTTTAAAGCCCGACTGTCAATGCTTGATTTATATTAAAGAGAAAGAAAATTCAGAGCGATTAATGATAATAAATGAGTAAATAAACTTAAGATTCTGTACAATACCACTTAGATCCATCGAACTCTGGTAAAGGTGCCGGGCACCTGTTGGTACTGCTAGGGCACTGGCCCTGAGGGAAAACTAGCTGAGGTCTCGAAAGCTCGGTATTAGGATGGGCTCTAGTGTAGCCTGGTAGTTGAAATGGTGGCCCTCTAGTAGAACCTGCGTCTAGCCTGCTCGTAAGTGTTGTGGCCCTACAGCAAATCCCTGAAATACTTTAATAAAAAACCATAGCCCCTCCTTGCCTAAATATAATATTTTCCTTATAAAACAAATTCCCCCAGAAAAAAAACCCATGGACTTGCAATGCTCATCAGCAAATAAAATAGGTACTAAGGTACAGACAACTTGAATATAACAAAGATAAGGATGAATCACCCCTAAAAGAAAATATAAACTTCCCCAAATGATCAAAATTAAAGTGGCATTAAAATAAAAAATCGGATTTGATAAAATGGAGTAGATAAGATAACATATGGGACGCAAAGCAAATGACGGCCATGCATAAAAAAAGGTGACAGATAAAACAATTATATCATTAATTTAGGCAAAAAAAATTTGTAGCAATAATTATCTCATTAGTGTGTGTGAGGGCTAAGGAAAATTCGACGGTCTCGTTCTTATATGATGAACTTGAAAGCCCCTAGAAATAAGGGAAAAAACCATTAGCGTAATGGCGTCGCCGTCGTCTGCATGCTTTACAAGCAATAAAAAAAAATCCAGAGAAAATAACTCACCTAGTACAGTATTTAGATTCCGATTAATCGGTCGTCTCAAAACAGAAACAGAAAATCAACACAATATATCCCCAAAGAAAGGGTAGAATTAAATCACAATAAAATGTTGAGTCTCTACGACTGCACTATCAGCAAACCTTCTCTTCGCCTTCAAAGGTACTTGCCTTTCTCGTTCTACGAGATCAAACGCTACGTCAAATCAGCAAGTAGTGATGGGCGGAAACATGCCGAGCGGTTCGATACAAGGAATAATTTTAAGATAATAAACAACTTTGATCTCGTTTATTATGGTTGTAAAACGACTGCGGAAGCCACAATTAATTCACCGAAATTGAATGATTCAAGAAATACCAGAGAATATCCCCTAACAAAGCCATAAACTTTTAAAAATTTAAATCGACAGCTGGCGTTTACAAGAAATGGTACATTCCTATTACTCGGTCGAATGTTACAAAAACTACAGCCTGCCGTGTGAATATATTTAGAAGCAGAGGTCCCAAAACAATCTAACGAACTTTAGAAATGGCGGCCGGCAATTAGTGTTCCGCAACCAAGGGGTTCCCAAAAGGTTATGGAATATTCACACCGTCAGTCAAATATGGATCGACGAATCTACTGCAGCGTATTTGGGGGTTTATTAACAGAATTCTTAAAAATATAGAACGGTTTGCGGGCTGTTCTACGATAATGTAATATAAATCAATCCAAGCTATTACAATAACAATGTGCTTTGCTTATCAACTAAAATAAACATAGTCACAACGTGTTATAAATGCTAATACAAATATACAGTTAACCTATACTTAAAATATAGTTAATTTATATTAAGAAAAGCGGCAATTTTGGGCGAATTGTTGGCAAATCAAATCAATAAATTAAGAATTAATAAACCGATGAGCACAAAATACAGCATCTTTTTTTCCCTAAATGCGGCATATAAATGAAATTTTTAAAATATTTGACATTGGCAAAATCGAACTGTTACAGAATACCGGACCTGATGGTTAAAACTACAACGATAAAATCTCGATTTCGAAAAATTGTATTTTCTCTCCCTACACGTCCATCGGTCAAAGGGGAAGACCACTCCGCGTCGATTACTAAAAGATATCCTTGACATTCGTCATGAGAACGTTCGATAATGACAGATAGCCACAGAATAAAGGAGCTGTACCGGCGATACCGATTGGGTACGTTCCTAGATATTCTAAAGTATGAAATAGTTAATGTTTTAAATTTTAAGATACAAATTCTTAGTTCAAAATAGGTATGTTAAGTTCTAACGTATGGTAAAGAGAATATCAACCACATAAAACTACCAGTGAAAGGGGATAAACTATACGCCGGGGCTTGATAGCGTTTACAATGCTACAATACACAAACTCAACTAACCCAACTTATGACATTAAACAAATGGGAGAAATGATTTGACGTTTTGAATAAGATTTTTTTTTTGTTTTTGTTAACAAGTATAATAATTTTTAGGCATATGTGTGCCCTAGTTCATCGCAATTATGGCACTATACTCTATCTCATACAACATTTGACATGTTCGACCAGCATTATTGTAACTTAAGGATTATAAAAGATTTTGATTTTATAACATTTGGAAAAATTAGACACCGCCAAGTCATGTCACGAAATTTAATATTAAAATTTTGGTTCCCGTTTTGAAAAATTTAGATTAACTTTCGTTTACGAAATTCTGCAATGAAAAAAAATATAAATATCCTTGAAATTATTTTCTATAGTCTTGTAGAAAAATTTTTGTTTCACGTCGTACTTGTTACAATTTGAATATTGTTTTTAATAACATCGTAAGCTCTCCTATATGTAACTAATATGCAGATATTATTTGTATAAATTTGTAATAAAATTAAAGGAAAAATAAATAATTTATATTACACATAGAAGTGTAAGATTTACTACTACTTCTATTCCAAGGTATTGCAAACATTCCTTCCTCCTAAATGTTTCTGTAATTACCCATAGAAAAGCGGACAATATACTAAAACTTGCTTTCCAAGCAATTATAAACCTTTTCCGCTAAATTTTTATGTACAGATAGACAATAAAATCAATTTAAAATATATTTTATCCTGACCCGAGCTAATTTATAATTAACTACAACTTGTATCAACATTTATTACAAACCCACTTTTGAATTTACATTTCCATGTTAAGTTTAAGACCTCGCGGTCTTGAAAGTAATACAACAACAGGTGTCGATTTCAAGGTGCTCCAGCTTATACTGCGCACTGATTTATAGTAAGTGTGAAAGCTACAATTAGCAGTGACGTCATCCTAAGTGGTCTATACTTTTTTGCCATAAGAAAAGCATTAAGAGGAACCAAGAGGAGTCCAGTAAAAGTATTAATTATTTTATCGCGCCTACTTCCGTATTTAACGTTGATTGCCACGCTGGGCGACTGGAATGTCAATTCCCATCTCGACGTCATGGATGTATTCTGTATCCGGTGCTGCCAGATTGGGCGCTTTATCACAATTTGAGCTACTTCTCACTGTAGTTTGCCACAAACTATTTTTCAAAGAAACGTAAAATATTTGTCTTGGATTCCAAGATTACAATTAACAATATATTAGATACTTAATGTAAAGTTTGCTTTGGTATATTATAGTATAGTTATATTAAATATAAATAAATATTTAAAATCCGAAAAGTAAATATATAAAAACCGGAAAGTGAAGCAATAACGGAATCAAAACCTTTAAGAAAATAAACGTTGCTAACCAATAACCTAACTATTTTGTATAAAGATTTAGTTCCATTTAAAAACATAATTTCAAATGTCATTCAACAAATGCTGTAAAAATTAAGTCCAACTAAATATACGTTAAATAGTTTACATCCCAAATAATGTATGAAACTAACTCTACCAACCCAGACGAACCAAATCCTGATGGTCAGAACGAGGCAATTCTGCAAATTCGAAACAATATTTATTTTTTACCATTGCGCAACGACCAACGCAAACGATTTAATATTTGGGCTATCGCTAGCAGATCCAGGATGACGAGACGGTTCTTAAAAATCTGGCAACGCTGTCTCCTATCAGTTGCCAGCGTACTTTCTACCGGTATCTAAATTGTTTTTCGATTTCCATTAATTTTCTATTTATTTCTTTACAATATCAGCACTTTAGTGTGTTTAAATTTATGTGAAAAATGCCGTCCAGAAGTTGTGCACCAGGATGTCGTGGAAACTACTGAACTTTAGGTCCGTTCATGTTTTTAGCTTTCCAAAATGTGATGTGCAAAAGAAATGGCTTCAAGCCAACCCGCGAGACAATTTAGTGCCCAATAAAAACACTAAAGTGCGTGAGTTACGTTTTTCTGCAGGTAATATAATTTGGATTAATTCGTGACAGGCTCCAAAATCAGGTAAAATCATTACAGTACATTTAAAATAACCTCGATTGAAGGAAAATGCCATACCAACTATTTTTCCAAACTGCCCCAATTACTTTTCAAAAAATATGTTTGTTCGTAAAAGTAAAGACGAAAAAAATAAGGAACTTGAGGAATTACAATTGTTGCAAGCAATACAACAAAGTAAAGAGGAGTTTAATATCCATAGATGTTTTAAAATTTTTGAGGGGATTTTAAAACTATTTTCAAATTTTATTGTTAGGGAAGGGTGGTTTCCAGTAAGAGCTATATATAAAATAACTTTATTTAAGCTTGAGTATACTCCTGGTCCTATAATAACTTGGGCGATTGTAATAAATAATAATTTAAAATTAGAAACATTTTTATATGGCCAGTCTCTTTCTGTTTCAATAATAAATTTAAAATCCCCATTTATAACCGGCAGTTTCGATGAATTAGAATGTTTAATCGATGCAATTGATAATATGATATTAATTCCTAATAATAATGACCTCCCCGTTACTAGTGAAACTTCCAATAACGAGAGCGAGAAGAATTCACATCAACCTGATTCTGACCAAGACGAGAAAACAAAAAAAAATAAAATTTGTAACGTATATTCTTTGAAACCTAAAAGGCTCCGATGAATTTACACAAAATCTAAAATTTATTTCAGAACAGCCAACTTTGTTGAGTACCTCAAAACAGAAATATCGGTATTCACCGAGCACTATTGTTTTATGTTCAATTTTGTTTACTATAAGCCCTCATTCCTATAAATATTTGCCTAATCATGCTCCTATTTTTTACCTCATCCTAACACAGTAAAATCTATTTGTAACAGATTTTTGACAGTTCCCCATATTGATGAAAGGCATTTTTTTAACCTATGATCGTAACATTTTTCAATATTTGAGTGATAAAGATAAAAATGTTATATTACTTTTTGATGAAATTCATTTTGACCCCTACTTGGATTATAAGACAGGAAACACTGTAGGAACATCAGTAAATAACAGCAATACTTTAGCATCAACTGCAGTTGCATTTACGATTACAAGTCCTTACTCAAGCCTTAAAGAAGTAATTCATATATGTCCTGTAGCTAAACTTGACTCAGAAATCTTATATACTTTTATCAACACCATAATAGGAAATTTGGAAGACATTGGCTGCATAGTATTTTGTACAGATAGTGATAATAATGCAATAAATAGCAAGACAATGAGTAATTTTTCACCACGGAATGAACTCAGTATAGTTTCCCCCCATCCTATTGCCCGAGAAAGACCATTATTTTACCTTTTTGACACTGTTCATCTACTAAAATGTATTTTTAACAACTGGCTAAATTCTAAACCTGAGCAGGCATTTCCCGATTTTGAGACAGTCCAAAAAAAATGGGCTTTGTTTTCAGTGGTCAAAAAACTTCATGAACTAGAACGAGACAAAATATTAAAACATGGGTATTCCCTTAGTTTAAAGGCTCTTTTTTCATCATTTGTAGAAAGGCAAAATGTTAAATTAGCTCTCAAAATATTTAATCCTTTTATTATAGAGGCTCTGAAAGGTTTTGTTAATAATTTGTCACATTCACAAGACACAGCATAGTTTATTAATATTATATGGACCTGGTGAAGAATAGTTAATGTTAAAACCCCTCTTAAAGGAAAACATTTACTAGATAAATTTCAAGAACCCTTCACGAGAGAAATACTATCAGTCTCCAACGATGATCCGAAATTTAACTTTCTGCTAAAAATGCAAAATTGGCTACATTCTTGGCATTCACCTAATTTTCCAAATAGACTGACTCGAAAAACCCACACTGCTTTAAGCCATACCATCCATGGGCTACTGGAAGTGACGGAATACTGTTTAGCCGAGCTTAATATGACGTATGTCTTACTGGGCAAATTTCAAACGGTACCCATTGGAAGGGCGGTTATACTGTTTAGCTGAGCTTAATATGACGTATGTCTTACTGGGAAAATTTCAAACGGACCCATTGGAAGGGCGGGGCGGTTTGAAAAATATAGGCAATTAGCTGGTGGCCATTATCATATCTCTGTTCGCCAGCTATATGAGTCAGAAAAAAGGCTAAGAATTCAATGTTTATTATCATTAAAATCTAAACATTATGGAGATATTAATGTAAATAAATTTTTTGAACTTCTTGAATATGAACCACCGTCATTAGATAACTCATTAAATTCTGACTATGTTATCAATTTATTACCCAAAATTACAATTACACAGTCTGATACAGAAGCTATAACATCTGAAATGCCCGTAATCACTTATTTAAGTGGATATTGCTGTCATATTGTTTTAAAAAAATTAAGTTATGAATTTTGCAAAGAAAATTTTAACTTTAAATGAATCTTGTGTTGTAGAAGATTCTTACAATTTAATTAATTCCTTAAGTCGTGGGGCTCTTTTATATCCTCGTGAACAAGTAGTGGACGTAGTTTCAACAGCCTATATTATATTTAAAAAACTAATCAATGAGTTCGAAGACACATTTTTACATATTTACAATAAAAAGTATTTTCTTTGTGAGCTGTTGTTAAACTATCTAAATCAAAACATCCTTTTGACTCCTTTTGAAAATTGTAAAAATCACCTAAAAATTGATGATTCAAAATTTTTTTTCAACAGCATTTAAAATACACTTCTTAATAAGTATTGTTCTAAACATAATCAGAAAAAAAGGAAACTGGATACTTTTAATAAATAAATATTAGACCCTCATAATATACCGAGTAATATACCCAATCTAACACAAAAAAGTAACATCTGCTACCTGTATAAAGCTTTCATATTTTATCATAAATATTTGAGTATTGCAAGGTTCTTTGGATGGAGAAAACCGAGGAGAAACACTACCAAATTTGACATTACTATTACCTATTATGACACCTTTATACCTATAGTGACATTTTACCACATATCTCTTAAATAGATTGGCGGTATCTAGTTTCAGTTTATCAAAATAGATTCTATTTTGATAAACTGGTTATTCAAAGGTTTTTGCTTTGAAATTTCGTTTTCCTTTAACAAAAATCAAATGAGGCGCGTCTAAGGGCTGAGTTCACGTCTCGCAGCCTTGTTTTAGCCGGAAGCCCTTAAATATTATTTATGTTTGCAGAAAAAGGTAAGTACTTAAACTGCAATTTAATTTTTGATAAAAAAAAAAATGAGTAATACACATTATCAGTCATAATAGTCGTGCTTAAAGTAATATCAGCTTGTAGGAGGTCTTGTATTAGGCCAATTACGTTTCAAACTACATATAAAAAAAGTTAAATTTACAAAAAACAAGTTTTTGTTATGTTTTTTCGAGATATTTGCATCTAAAATGTCTACTTAACTGTAAAATTTTAAAAGAAATTGCACATTTCAATATACGCCTGTAAATAAGTTAAGCCAACTTTTGATGACGTCACGCGTAAACCGTCTGGCCTAGTTGTAGGAGGTATTGATCTGCTACTTACCCGTGTGTTTTTGAATAATTTGAGGAACTAGGTCAATTTGGATTTTGCTTCCAGAGCGAGCGGAGGTCGATACATGGTGTTGTAGTATTCGAAGGTGGCACGTGGTCCTACTTATGTCTCTCATTTCTTATAACTTTCAAGAATAGTGCTCATTATCTTGCACTTTTTGTTTTATTTTTACAGCAAATGTTGCGTTACGTATCAGCGTTCACGTTCATTTCAAGATCGCTAGGCCTTGAATTGAACAAGGAAATATAAACGCTGTTCGCGTATTTCGATACAAATCAGTGCATATTTCAATGTTCAGCACCTTCAAATCAACAAGTGTCTGACGCTAAATTTTGTTTTCGTTTCCGTGTTTATATCCAAACTGCGCTGTCTTGAAACGAACACGGAAATGTAAATACGCTTCCCGCTAATTTCTACTAGAATTTGCAAGAACTCGTAATTAGTAAACGACGCGTCCGACGGGCAACGCCACCAGTTTCCTTCTACTTCCCGTTGAAGTGGAAAGTTTAGTATAATTTGTATTAAGACCGATTCGCATTATCAGGCATAGAAACACACGACATTGGCTGACAAAGACGCGACAAACTATTATTTCTTCGTAATAGATGATGGTAAAGTGTTACGGGTGGAAATTCTTTTTATTTATAGAAGTAATTCTAGGAACGTATATCGTTTGGAAGACCATCTCTATAATTTTTCGATAAAACCGAACCTGGCTAGTTTCTTGACAGCAGTATTTAAATTGTCATTTAAGGTATTTAGTTGAATGACAGTCGAACGATTTTGACGTGTTTATAGAATTTTCTGTTTATTAATCTAGAAGGATGGGAAAAAAACCGGATAATTGGTTGTTGTTGATGTAGGTAGTCAACGGTTTTCTTCAGCAGCCAAAGAAGATTCCATGGATTGAGAAGGTAGCTCCCGGAAAGTATTTCCATTTCGAGATGAAATAGGTTGAAAACCGATTCAAATTTTCGGGAGAGGGAGGTTGTTATAGAAGAAGGTATAAATTCTACCAACGGCTATAATGGCGATTATCCCATGTTTTCTTTAAGCTATCCTGGAAGGTTTTGGTGAACCCCAGTTATGGGTAAGTTGTTCTAAGTTGTTTGTGAATGTAAAATTTCAATTAGTTGCCGAGGGCCGAGTTCGGTATTCCCATTATTTTCATGTCAAGTTGTTTTGATGGATTAATTTCTGTTTTAGGGTTCTAGTTTCGGATTCCCCGTAGGGTTGTTAAGAACTTTTTTGAAACCTTACAAATTAGGCTACTCTATAGTTTTTGGATGACAGCAGAGAATGCCAGATGTCAGTTTATGGACAAGTTTTTGGCTGATTAATTGACAGTGACAAGTCCGGGGATAGATTATTTTCTAGAAGTCCGAAGAAGGATAAGGAAAAATTCTCTCTGGTTGTCGAGACGTCCCGAAACACAGATAACTGATCTTTTTATTAGACAATTATATTTTCCTGTTAGTGATTTGATAGAATTTTGGCATCGCCGTAAAGACTTTCAAAAATTACCCAAAATTTAGAAACTTAGCCAGTATTTTTAACAGCTTGAATAATTATCATAGTATTTGATATCGAATATCTAAAACACTAGAGTTTATATAGAACCTCTATGAAGTGTAGCTACGCCGGCGTAGTTCCATTAGTTTACTCTCTGGGGTACTAGACTTTTGGATAATTTCGCATTTTATAACCGAGGAAATTTGCAATGGGCTTACGGAGAGGCTATTCTATCCGAGTTAAATTAACATAGAATAGTTTTTGTGGTAACATCCGGTTAAGTTATCGCCGTCTAGGTTGCAGGGTTCGGACAGAGCTAATACAGGGGGGGATAACATTCTAAATTACAATTCCCTTAATGTCACATCCCAAAATTCCAATTTAGACTGTCAAGTTGACAAGAGGGTGTATCTAGTTAAGCAGTATTCGGTGAGATTTCGAAATTTCACTACGGGGTAGCTGGGTTCTCTCAATTCATTTATAAGGCTAGAGGGGCTTACTTTATTTTTTTCTAAAATAAATGTATAGGCCTCAATTACTGTTGATGTTTGAATTGGAGAATCTAGAACTTGTGTGCAGGTAGCGTAGACTAGGACGGGTAATTATTTACTTATTCGATATTTGAGTTTGTACTCCATTTTTTTTTATTTCCAAGTTTTTTTTTACTGTGTCCGTAATAACAACGATAGGGCCTTGCCAACAAAAGTAAACTTGGTGACGTCGAACCTCGACTTAGAATTTAACCTATATTGATTTAATTCCATATCCACTTACACCATTTGGAACTTATTTAGTGGGAATAAAAAAACATCGGACCAACCTGAGCTGAGCTAGCGTAGGTGTTTTTCAGGCGGAGCTGGAAGGACTGATACGAAGACTGGTGGTGTCCATAATTCACGGTATTTTATCCGAATATAATATACTTAATCCTTAATTTTTAATTTGATATCAATTTGTCGTCCAGCGCCATCTGCTAGTATAATATTTTATTTTAAATTAAATAACAATTTCGCGTCCAACTTTAGAGCAGAATTTAGTTTTTATAACAATACACACTAAAACAACAATGTGCCTATTTAACAGTTTTTTTATTTATTTATTGGAAAGGTCGTAAAATTGTACGGTTCTCTGCAAAAGGTGAAAATATTGCGTCCTCTAAAGCCCATCAAAAAGTTCCAAAGCGACCCGGCTGTAACGCCACTGCAGCCCGCTATCGAAACAGTCGCCACGCCCACGCCGCACAGTGCTACGATATGCGGTAAAAAATCAAAATTACACATGTCAAAAAATATTTATTTGCTATTTGGTAGTAAATAGTAAAGATTGGTGTATCCAAAAATCATAATTATATATGTTACATACTAATTTGCTTGGACTAATATAATTAATTCAAAATATGTATTCCGAACAAAACCAAAATAACACCAAGAATCTTATCAGTGTTCCATGGGCATTTTTGTCGTTTAAACAGTTATTGTGATTAAGAGTACTACTTTATTTTAATATGGCAAGCATTAATGAAGGTATGTGTATATTTTTTTTTAGAAAAAAATAATGGTGATAATTGATAAAAAAAAAATTGTTTTGCAGGATTTCAAAAAAATTAGTACGTTAATTTCAAAAGAAAATTTCTAAAAATGCTAATTTAGCTCTTTTTACTTTATAAACAATTAAAGTATTTCCTTTAATTTAGTACAGGTTTTAGGTTGCGCAGCGTTGCGCTAAGTATTTTTTTATATTTTTTTAGGTGGTGTACCCATTAAAAATAACGATCTTTTCGAAGCATGGATGTCGGCGGAAACTAACCTAAAGGAAAATGAAATATTTATCAAAATATTGAATGTTTTAAATATAAGTGATATTCCTGATTATTTACTGGACGAAATACGGAAAATGGCGCACTTTTTTTGTTTACGAACCAATGCTCTTTGGCAAAAAGCGTCAAGGAAAAAAAAGGTATTTTTTGAAAATAATAAAATATGGCTTCAAGCTGAACTTCAAGTCCCTAATTCACTAAACTGTAAGAAATTGAATCAAAATAGAGAAGATCCCCTAGCTGTTCCAGGATGTAGCCGCGGTCGACGTCAACTTGCCTTTACTGAATGCAGCACAGAAACAAAAAGGAAACGTGAAAAGCATTTGGTTGTAGATCATACATTGGAGGAACTATCCTTTGCTGTTGAGGAGTCAGAACGTATGTCAGGAATCGAAAAAAGATGCAAAATTCTCACTACACAACAGGCACTTGCATTATATTTGGATTTGGATCTTTCCGAAAGAAAGTATAATACCTTGCGATCTGTAGTAAACTCTTTACATGAAAATTGCTTTCCGAGCCTTTACAAAATTAGACAATTCAGGAATGACATTTTACCTAAAAATATAACTGTTTCCGAAATTCACGGTGATGTTAACTTGCAAGAATTGCTCAATACAACATCAAAAAGTATAATAAAAATAATTTTCGAAAATTTATACTTAAAAGATGATATATTTTTAACTTTAACCTGTAAATATGGTTTCGATGGATCTTCTGGACATAGTACATACATGCAAAAATTTAGTGAAGAAAACATTACCGACGAATATATGTTTGTGGTAGCAATGTCACCCTTAGAATTAATCAGTAAAACAAACAAAGTGTTATGGTCCAATCCTCATCCTTCCTCTACATTTTTCTGTAGACCAATAAAATTTATTTTTGTAAAAGAAACAAAAACTGTGGTTACTGAAGAAGAAAGAATTATTAGAGAAAGCATTTGTAATCTAACAGAATTTCAACTTTTATGCAATGGAAATAAAGTTACTATAAATTACAACATGCTCTTTACCATGTTAGATGGGAGCGCTATTAATACCTTGTCAGATACAAACTCTTGTCAGACTTGTTTTATTTGTGGTGCTACACCAAAACAAATGAATAGCCCAGATGTTTTCCAGCGAAATATTAACGAAAATAATATGAGAATCGGTCTCTCATCGCTTCATGCCTGGATCAGGTGTTTTGAGTACTTACTTCATATTTCGTACAGACTTCCATTTAAAAGTTGGCAGGTTAAAGGTGCCGAAAAAAAGATTTGTTTGAGAAAACGAAAAAGAAGATCCAGAAAGATTTGAATTTAAAAATGGGATTAAACGTAGACAAACCCAAGCCGGGATATGGATCTACGAACGACGGCAACACCGCACGTAGATTTTTTTGAAATGCCGTACTAAGTTCTTTAATTACTGGGGTAGATAAAAATCTAATAGATACATTTTCCGTAATTTTAAGGGTAATAGCTAGCGGCAAAAATATTAATATAATTAAATTTGGTCAGCTTCTACAAGATACTCGAAATGTGTGCCTAGAACTGTGTGGATGGTATTACATGCCAAGCGGCATACATAAATTGTTGGTGCATGGAATAGATATCATTCAAAACTTTAATTTGCCAATCGGACAGTTAGCTGAGGATGCCCTAGAAGCCAGGCATAAGGAAATAAGAAGACATCGATTAAACCATACGAGAAAAACTTCCAGAGTAGCCACAAACAAGGATCTAATGACTGCTCTTTTGATAACATCAGATCCATTTATTTCTCCTTTGAGGAAAAATAGCACTAAACAATCAACGGATTTAGATCAAATTAAAGAATATTTAGTATTGGATTCATCAAAAATCGTTGATTTTCTTCCTCAAAATACTCTTATGTCACTAGACTTACTTAGAAATAGCGAGGAAGTAAGTAACACAGAATCAGATGATGCTGATACACGGAAAAAATATGTAGTAAAATTGTACACAATTGTATATATTCTCACTACAAAATGTAGAGCGTATAGGGACAATTACAACTTGTTTGAAAATGTATCAGTAAATTGCTATCATCATAATTGTCGCGAAGTGATGAAATTTTCTACAAGTTATATATTATAATACATCACAGCGATGATTATTTTCCAACAAATTGTTTAAATCATTTTCTAATACTCTTACGTACTTTTTAATAGCAAATGTGTATATTATTCTTAGAGACCTGCGTAATGTTTTATTAAAACGTATGTATTATATTCATACAATACATACATCATTTTTTGACAATTTGTAGCAATTTTTCTGGCAACACTGTGTGTTTTGTTACTACAGGTTGTAACTTTTTTAACAATATATTATAACTTTGACTGTAAAAAATAACAGCAAGTGCGTAAATTATTCTAAAAATTTGTGGATTTTTTTATTACATCGAATGTATTTTATTTATAAAATGTATGTATTATTTTCTGACAATTTGTTGCGATTTTTCTAGCAAATCTACGTATTATGTTAATACAAATTGTGACCTTTTCTACAATTTTTTGTAGTGCATCGCGTTGCAATTTATGTAACGTATAGCATTTCTATTAATTATATTTTGGGTCGTATCTAAAATCTCTATTTGAAAAGTTGCCATTTTTTGAATTAAATATTTTTTGCCTTAACCGCCATGATCTTCGATTCAGGCAAAACCAGCAAACATTTAAATTCAATAATATGCTAACTCTTCAAATAAAATTAAAAGAAATTTCCTAAATCATAACCAAAAACCTTGTACACCTAGTGTCCTAAAACTTTACAGATGCTATATAAACTATACCAGTGTAGAGAGAAGCCAAAAAATTTGAGAAATATGTAATTTAATTAAAGTCGTTCGAATGAATTTTGAGGCTTATAACGAGTTTTGTATCATACGAAAATAGACAGGTGTATAATACCAAGATATTGGGGAAAAAATGAATTACCTACTTTTTTATGTATTTATTAGAATATTAACAACATAATATTTACAGTGCGTACCTTGTAGCCACGTAGTACATATTTTCTAACTTTACTAATATACATGGCATGAAATCATGTAAATGTTTGTGATTTACACTCTTAAATGTTTGACAAACATCTGGATTAGAGACATTATACGCAAATACATGTCTGTCAAAAAAATATGTTTCCAAAAGTTTGCATTCAAAATAAACATTGTCATCTCCAAT
>MU191995.1:0-10014 GCA_016904865.1 Pissodes strobi
GGGGGAACAAATATAATATACCTATTGCCAGTTTATACATTTGATCTGTCTTTTAAACCCAGATAGGGTGCCAACACAAAAACGTCTGCATCTATTTCATTAAGCAATCGAAGCGTTCTGTCAACAGGGGAGTGGAAACCATAATTAGTCGCATGAAAAGAGACGGAGAAGACGTCGAAGTTACGGAATTGGAACATTCAGACTCAGAGGAGAGACGGGGACAATCCTTTAGCTCATTAAGCAATTTATAGACAAACTTCAGGCGCCTCCTCTCAAGGGTCTCCAAGCATCTCAGATCTGTGGTAGTCATCAAAGTTTACTCCCATTTTAAAAGCAGCATGTTGCAGGAACTTATTCTGAGCCCCTTCCAATGAATCAATATATGTTCGATATTCAGGTGACCACACAATTGTAGAATATTCGAGGTTGGATCTCCCGAGTGAGACATAAAGAATCTTAGCTGTGTTCGCAGGAAATTCGCTACAGTTTCTCATCACACACCCCTCTCAAGAAACATGTTCTGCAAGACATAGCTTTTTCATCAAGCCATACTCCAAAGTCCCTGACAACCCCCACACATATAATATTCTCGTTATTGATTTTGTATTTAGAATTGAACTTCTTATAGCCTCTGAAAATGCTTTTGTAACAACACTTCTTGACGTTCAACGTCAGGTTATTGGTCTGTAGTCTGTGATCAATCCCAAAGGGCTTACAAAGTCGCTCTGGAGCCTCACCGAATCCTCCCACTGCTCAATCGTCCTGTACATCTTGAGATCATTTGCAAACATGCTGACCATTGAATGTTGGATCATACTTGTTATATCGTTGACAAAAATATTGAACAGTAAAGGGGCACAGTGTGAGCTCTGAGGCACTCCCGACACCACCCTAGTTGGAGTGGAAACAAAGTTTTTAATTTTAACTTTCTGTTACCCATCCTCAAGAAGTGATGAACCAAACCCCATAGCCCGTAGTTTTACCAATAACAATTCAACATTCACCCTGTCGAAAACCTTCGAGAAGTCACTATAGACGGAGTGAATCTGAAGTTTTTTCTCAAAGGCCTCAATCAGATCTACCTTATATATCACCAAATTATCAGTGGTGGATCTCCTTCCCACCTGCGAAACCAAACTGGTTCTCCCTAATCATTCCTCTACACTTGCAAGCAAGTTGAATCATAAATCATGCTATCAAACAGCTTTGCCACTGTGTTTTGTTTACAAACTCCGCGATAGTTACTAAAATCACTGGGATTCCCGGACTTAAATATCGGGGTAAGGGAAGGTTCGTGTTCTCATAGATAAGTTAAATAATGTTTGCAATGGTTTACTTATGGCAAAGACACATTACTTCAGGAAAATATTTCGAATAGAATCAGGACCACATGAGAATTTACTTGGGAGCTCTGAAACCTTTGCAAACACTTCCGAGGAGGAGAATTCACTGACAGAAACGTCATACTCAACGGGAACCGGCAATCAGGGATTGTGCACATTGGGTCATCATAGACATTTGAAAAACTTCCCAAACAGCCGGATAGCCTTTAAAATTGCGGTTATCTCTTATATATTTCTAGAAGTACTTTGTATCATATTCAGTGCGACAAAGAGTTGATATTCAGATCCAGTCAACACATTTTTTTACAAATGAGATCTTTCAAAACAGGACTGAACCATCTAGATAAAGGGGGGTACAAACTATGATAAGCAACTCTGAATAACAGCAGCGATAGATAAACTCCCAACTCCCAAACACTTTAATATAACTAAAGTACCAAGTATATGGATGATATGATTGCTGGCTCGAAATGTTACGAGCACTTTCATGGGCGATGAAGCAAACAACACCCTTTCTTAGGACCGTGATCTCAAGATAATCTAAGACAAACGGTAGGTCTTTTTGCAGGTTTAGGACAGATGAATGAAAACCCCTTTTTTTGAAAAAGTTGCCGACGTTTCGACGTATATTTATCGTCTTTTTTAAGGGAAAATAGCCTTGAAAAAGACGATAGATAAATATACGTCGAAACGCCGCTAATCTTACCACACTATAATCTAAGACTTTGAAACCTGACGAGGTCGTAACGAAAGTTGCACTTATTATAACTCAAGATAAGTTCCTGAAAGCTTCTTTGCATATTTCACATACGTTTTTTGTAACTTGCGATGCTCTTCTACTGAATCTACGGCTTTTAGAAGATTAGGCTCAAAATAGATGTCGTAGCTCTTTCGTTCTAAAAAATGTCTTGCTGCTGTCAAAATGACAGTTCGCTTGGCAGCGGAGCACTTTATATGGAAGGTTCAGGAACTGAACTAGTAAACTAAGCTGTTGCATATTGCCTATAGTATAAATAAAGCACCACAGGCTGACTTTCTGACGAAAGGAGAGCTTTCCTCCTTAATTTCTACTTGTACACAACGTTGCGAATTTTTATTAAGTAAGATTGACAAACGGCGCAACATTTTGCAGATTAGAACGATTTGTGCTATTTTGGGGGTCTTTGACGTGATAGTAATGAAGTTCCTTTGTATAGCCTAGTTATACTTCAACCCACGTTCAATGCAAAATTGTTGATAACATTTATAAACTAGAGAACATTTGCAGGATTTAAAAGCTAATGACAACCCTTTAACGTTAACCCAAACTCTTAGAAAAGCATGTAAACATTGCGTACTTATAATACTAATTGCATAGCAACAATAGTACCTTACTGGGCCGTCGAAAGAATGAATGGAGGCACCCATCTGTATCAAATCAAAACATCTTCGATTCGATTGAACGGATGCTGCGGATGCACCGGAACGCCGGAAAGACATTTGACGCCCACATGTCACACACACACACACGGTCTCTCAAGTATGTTGCCCGATTTCTACCTTATTATAAAATAACATGCTCTAAATATGCGATTTACGTTTACAGAACGCGTAAAACGGTTATATTTTTGCATTAGAAGCGATAGAAAATTCTGCTAACTTACCGTATTCGAAACACACACTTGCCAGGTTTCCGAGCACCGTTTCACTCGCCACCATGTTTATCGATTTTTGTTTATGTATCTGTCGTGTGTCTGTCAGAGCTTCGAGCGTTGTACGAAGCGCGACATCTCTTGGCGACTGGCTCAAACTAATGCATGTTCCTCGAGGTGTTTGTAATGTTTGAAGCGTCTAGATTCCTTAAAAGGGCTCGACATCTCGTAGCGAGTAGCCTGAACTAGCGAATGCCCATTGATGTTGAGATGTTAAAAAGGTATCTGTAATATTTCCTTTTTAGAAAATGTAATGGCTTTGAGTAGATTTCGTTTCAAAGTGGATTTATTTTCGCGCGAATTGATTAGGAGGGCGACACTGAATCGGTTCAGCTCTAGCTAAAAGGCGGAGTAATAATTTGTGAAATAATGATGATTCTATAATTTAAAGACTTACAAGGGCCAGTTTGTAATCGTATTTAGGAATTTGAATTAAATGTGTTCCTATTAAAATGGCAATTTGATAAATATGGATTTCCATTACCATAAATATGTCAATTTTCTGACGATACAGTAATCGATAGCTATCCAAAAGCAGTGTTGCCAGTTTATTACAATTATTGTAATATTTCTGTTACATTTTGGTCATTGTTACATTAACCATTTATTTATTACCATTTACTATTTTTGAAACAAACCAACTTAAACCATTTGATTTTTTGTCTTACTTTTTGTCATTTTTAACCAAAAACTTTCAGAGTTAAAAAAAGGTAAAGTATAATAATTGTTAAAGTGAAGTTATCCATAAAAGCCCAGCCATAAAATGACGCGAAAACGCAAAACCTACTAGTTAATTCAAGGCCGGAAATTTGTATTATGTACCGAAAATGAATATGATTTTAATAGATTTCAAAGTGTGATATTTCCTAGGAGCAGAGAAATGTTTTTGTGAGTGCCAGCGATGGAAAATGAAGATCCATACCGCCAGATCGAAATTAATGGAAAATGTGAATATGTTGGAATGTGTCATAAAACTCATCAAAATTGAAAGAGGTCTGGGTACTAGCCAAGATGAAGTGCACTGATGAAATTTAGTAGAAAATTAAAGAATGTCTGTATCTCGCAAAATTCCCAAGACGTATTTTAATTCAGAGTGGTGTGGGCACTAGCCAAGTTGATGTGCGTTGAAGAAATTTTGCAGAGTGATTAGGTGTAGTATGGGGAATCTTTCACTGGTAATATAGTTGATTGCCAGCCCATCAGAAAAGTCAGAAAAAATTAAAGAATGTCTATATCTTGCAGAATTCCCAAAACGTATTTTGTTTTAGAGTGGTGTGGACACTAGCCAAGTTGATGTGTGTTGATTAAATTTTGCAGGGTGATTAGGTATACTATAGGGAATCATTCAGTGGTAATATAGTTGATTGGCGTCCCATCAGAAAAGTCAGAAAAAATTAAAGAATGTCTATATCTCGTAAAATTCCCAAGACGTATTATAATTCAGCCCCAAGTTTGATCTTTCTCCAGGTCTTGATTAATTGCTGTAATATGCTCCTGTCTGCGGTGATAAATCTCAGTCGCTGATAAAGGATTTTCTGATCTAAATTGAGAGTCAAGGGTACTGTCATCTGTAAAACTGTAGTAAGGATTATTCGTTTCGGTCAGCAGGTCACTAATATAGATGAGGAACAGAGTTGGTGAAAGTATTGCGCCCTGAGGCACGACCGCATTAAAGGTGAATGTGTCTGAGATGTGCTTATTAACTGCAACGTGCAGAGATCGGTTCTTAAGAAAACTGGCATACTGGCAAGTCAGTTGCAGAGAGATGCTGGTGGTCCGAAGGACGGCAGTTTGTTGAGCAATCCGTCATGCCAAATTCTGTCGAATGCCTTCGAAATGTTCAACGCAATCGCTCGAGACTCTCCGTAGTTCTCAATTGCCCCACTCCATATATGAGTGACATAGGCCAATATATCTCTTGTCGATCTCTCTTTGCGAAAGCCGTATTGATTATCACTGATTATTCTGTTGTTCTCGAGGTATTTGAGTAGTTGCTGATTGACTACACGTTCCATGACTTTGGAGAATATGGGAACCAAGGCTATTGAGCGATAATTTGAGGACGTGGTTTTCTTGCCTTTCTTCGCGCAGGTTACACTCGAGCGACTTTCCAAGAAGATGGGTAAATCCCTTTTCGGTAAGACGGAGAAAAAAGCCTGGAAAAAGCGGGTGTTAGTCCGTTGGCGCAGTTCTTTAACACGATGGCAGGTATTCCTTCCGGTCCTGATGCCTTTTGCGTATCTAGTTCTTTAAGGATTTTACGAATATCACGGTGATTACTTCCTTATCATCTAAGTTTCCGCCCCTCCTTCTTAAATCACACGCGTTTTTCTCAAAACTTATTAGAACGTCATTAAGCGATTCTTTTCCGGTAAACTGGATATTTCTTAGCTTTCTTTTAGTTGAATTTGGCTCGGGATCTCTTGTTTTACAAACGTAGCTACAAGTATTTCCATTATCTCCTTCGCAGTACCCTTTCCTTTAATCATCTCTAGCTCTAGTGTGTTATCAGCCAAACACTGAACAATTATATTTCTTGCTTTTGGGTCAAACTTCCTGAAGGCTGATAATTCGGTTGCATCTTCAGGAGGTGTCCTGTTTAAGACTTCCAACCACTTCCGTGGTGTTCTAACAATAATTCCCAGTTCGAGAAGCCGACGCCATCGAACGGTTTTACGTTAACCAGTTTGTCCGTCATCTTTCTTCGTACACTTTCCGTTTATTGAACTAGACTGGGCGGGGCCCATAACCTAAGGTTGTTTTCCAAATAATTACACCAATTTTCATGTACTTAAATGTGTATTAGTTTAATAAAACGTAAAAACATTACCCTACTGATAAAAACTTAACTTTTAGCAAACAGCCATTTTATATCAACAACTAGACATGTGCGTCTACCTATCGCAACTTTTCGAACTTCGCACCTGCGCATATGGCAGGAACCCGGTGTTGTCGTTCGTGGCGTGGCCCTCCGCTCGCTTCGCTCGCTCCACGACTAACCTAAGGCAATACCCAAAATCAAGAAAAAGTAGTTTTGAAAAATGCGGTAGGTGGGCGCGGTTCAACTAGACCATTTTTCTCTAAAATTAAACCTTGATATCGTCAGAAACATACCCTACTAGATATGCAACACACAAAATAACGTGTTAGCAGAGTTGTCTATATGTCGTATGCAAAGCATACATAATAAAGTGACTGTACCAGAACCACTATAATAAATGATTGGAGAATTGAATATCCAACGCCAATACTTCAAACGGCAAAGATCGAAATCTGTTGTAATTCATCTTCAATTTTTTTTTATTTTTAGGCGACGACATTCTCCAAAAATTCCCCAAATTAATGTCTCGTAAAATTTTGCCGAAGCCGAACTTATACATATTAGTATGCTCGATAAGTATTGGGCCTCTAGCCTAGATAAGATCGCCCATTACCCAAAAAAAACCTTTGACAAGGGAAGGTAGTTGACGGGTAAAACCGGCAGCTGTTCTGTTACGGGTTGGCTCCACGATTTGACAAGCGTCATACATTTTCGTCATTAAATTATATATATTATTTTATACTCATAATACACTTCTATTACTGGCTTAAATCACAAAATGCAATGATTGAAATATACAATGTACGCAATTGCGCGACAGGCCGTTTTCAAGGGGAATTATGTGATTCTTATTAGCAACCATGACTGAAAAATATTAACAAAGTTAGTATAAAATTACAAAGAAAGGCGGCCTGAAGTATATTCTAATCTATATTTCAGCTCACACAAAGAAAATAAAATAATAAATATTAGGGTCAGCAAGAACTAGGTGTAAACTATATTTACCTGTGAAAAGTAATTCCAGGCTCCTTTCGGTCATTGCGACTTTTACAGCCATAAGCACAACAAAACACCATATTGTTATGGACAAATTGAAGTATTTTGAGAGTTTTTCACAACAAAAATCACCAAAATACACGGAGGTGCCGCTTTGAATGTCTGGCTCCTATTAATGGCGTCCGTTCGATTTTTGATCACACGTATTGCGCGCTGCGGTAAAGCGAGATCATCTGTCCACTCCCTTCCCTTGTCAAAGCAAAGAACGAATAATGCCAAAAACTGCAGTGTCACCTATCCTCAGTGACTACAATAACGCAATAGAAGAAAACTTTTATATTTGCAAACATAGCCAATGGGCACACGTTCTGGACGTCGCCATCTAACGCTCTAGACCACAACTACGAAAAAGTGGTAGGTTTTTTTTTTTAAAATCAATATACTATTCTTTGCATGCATTTTTTAAATAATAAATATAAATTAAATTTCTTCGCCGAACATCTAATTAAGAAACAACAACAGCAACTGTCTGCCTTTAAAAATATATATTCAAGGTGCATATTATTTAATATTTTTTTGTGATCAGCTGCTGAGCTTTTCGAGTTGCTTTCACAGATTTTTCATGTTACTATCACAGTTCATTTTCCTTAACAGTCTCACATATCACAAATTAGTTACAAAATTTCAAAACAATATCACAGCCCAGTTCAAAACACTCAAAAATTTTCCTATCACTTATTGATCTTATTTTAGTAAGGTTCGTAGTCAAAGTCTGGAGCTGATCAATGACAGTTTGTGACAAGAGGGGCTGCATTGTATTGGCTGGCAGGAACGTCAAACCGGTGAGAGCAGTTTGATTACGGGGAGTGACGCCCCCACCATTCCGAGTTGCCACGGGATGTGGCCCATCAAATCCCATCGTCCTCCTCCAGGCTGGAGAACACCAAAGTACAAAATCTGGAGCTGATCACTGGGGAGTGATCCAACAAACCCCATTTTTACCCCTGTCAGACTAGGGACCGCCAAAGGAATGAGTCTGAGGCCGATGCTTCGAGTGGAGGCGGCCCTAGGTGGTAGATGCATAAGCCTACTCGCATCGTCCGGTGAAAGACCACCCCACCAGAATTGGGGAGCGCTAAGTGGTTTTCCCAAATCACGTTTCGCTTCCGCGCTGGTGATCCCGGGTTTCACAGTAGGAATATCTGGACATGATGGTGCTTCCAGGATCAAAATATTCCGGAGGTAAACTCCCCGGCCATTCGGATCTCCGGGCGCTGGGTGGCCCTGGGAGCCCTTCATTCCGCATTTCACAGACAGCAAAGATACCGAACCAATTTAGATTAGATTTCTGCAACATAAGAGGCCTAAATACAAACATAAATTCGGTACACCAACATCTACAAGCAAATAGACCACACATATTAGCCCTTACAGAAACACAAGTATGTTCTACAACAACAACAGTTAACTACCTCTATCCTGGTTACGACTTACATACCCGATTTAGATATAAGTTCGGAATATGCCTTTTTGTCCGAAGCGACCTTTCATGTCACCGCGAGGAAACACTCGAACCGAACAACCTTGACGTCATGTGGCTCAAGTTCACCGCCAAGGGATTAACCAAGTTTATATGTTGTCTCTATCGCCCTCCGAGCGATAGAGCCTACCAAAGCTTTTTCTCAACACTAGCTACCACCTTTGACTCAATACAGGTCGATCACCCCAGTTCAGAAATAATCGTTCTGGGAGACTTCAATGCCCACAACACCAACTGGCTCAAACATCACAACAAGACCGACAACGAAGGTAGAGAGGCTGAAGCATTTGCCATCAGCTGCGGGCTTACTCAACTTGTAGATGAACCAACTCGAATCTCAGAGAGGGGCGAATTCGCCGCCCTCCTGGATCTTTTTCTGACCACCAATCCTGACCAGTACAAGGTTACAGTTGGTCCGCCATTAGGTACTTCCGACCACAAACTTATTACAACGGTTTGTGAATTGCCACTCATACAGAAGGATCTACCATTGCCTCGCAAAATCTGGCATTACAATTCTGCAAACTGGGACGATCTGAGGCAGTTTTACCTAGATTTTCCTTGGCTCGACGTCTGCTTTGCCACTGACGACCCGTCAGACTGCTGCGAAGAGATCATGCAAGTAATCTCCTCAGGAATGGAAGCATACATCCCAAATTCCATCAAGTTACCATCAAAAGGAAAGCCCTGGTTCGACAAAAGATGCGAAAGAGCTGTAGGAAGGAAACAGCAAGCCTATAAGTATTGGCAGCAAAATCAGACCGCTGAAAATCGCATTTATTTTATCGAAGCGAGAAACGAGTGCAAGCGTGTGATCGACGAAACTAAGGACAAACACAATCAAAGGATCAGGAATAAACTTTTGCAATGCCCCAGTGGCTCCAGGAATTTCTGGTCGGTAGCAAAGGCAGTAAGTAACAACTTTACAAAAACGTCTCTCCCACCTTTGACGGACGAACGTGTGGCATCACGGCGACTACAGCCAAAGAAAAAGCAAACATGCTCGGCAAAATGTTTTCATCGCACTCTACCTTAGACGTGCCCCAAAGCAAGACTCTCCCCACTATACCGAACATCAACACCACCATGGCAGAAGTCAAGTTTTCTCATCGTGATATTCGCAAAATCCTTAAAGAACTAGATACGCAAAAGGCATCAGGACCGGACGGAATACCTGCCATCGTGCTAAAGAACTGCGCCAACGAACTAACACCTGTTTTTTCCAGGCTTTTTTCTCTTTCTTACAGAAAAGGGATTTACCCATCCTCTTGGAAAGTCGCTCGAGTGTAACCTGTTCCAAAAAAAGGCAAGAAAACCACGCCCTCAAACTATCGCCCGATTGCCTTGCTTCCAATAATCTCCAAAGTCATGGAACGTGTAGTCAACCAGCAACTACTCAAGTACCTCGAGAGCAACAGAATAATCAGCGCTAATCAATACGGCTTTCGCAAAGAGAGATCGACAGGAGATATATTGGCCTATGTCACTCATATATGGAGTAGGGCAATTGAAAACTACGGAGAGTCTCGAGCGATTGCGTTGGATATTTCAAAGGCATTCGACAGAGTTTGGCATGACGGACTGCTCAACAAACTGCCGTCCTTGGGACTGCCCGCCTCTCTG
>MU191995.1:11371-32063 GCA_016904865.1 Pissodes strobi
AAAAAAAAAAAAAAAAAAAAAAAAATACAGAGTAATGCACAAACGTCATATGTTCTTTGTTCATTTCTTGGTCCAAACGGTTTTTAAATTGATTTCTGGAGGTTGAGCTGACAGTGTTGTTACTTAGACCATTCAGTCAGGAAATTTCTTCGAAGTAGCTTATTACATTTTTCTTTGGAAAGTTTTTGGTTATGCCCTCTTAAATTATGATTATGATTAAAGTGGTAGATTTCCCTCAGGCTACCAGCATAGTGATTATTCAATATCATAAATGTTTCCACAAGATAGCCCCTAGTTCCTCTTTCCTTTAACGTTGTAAGGTTCAGCTGTGCTAGACGTTCCACATAAGGCAAGTTTTGGTAATTTGGTCATACGTCTCTGCACTCTTTCAATCTGTTCAATG
The DNA here is from genome assembly GCA_016904865.1 of Pissodes strobi. Lineage (NCBI taxonomy): Eukaryota > Metazoa > Arthropoda > Insecta > Coleoptera > Curculionidae > Pissodes > Pissodes strobi. The sequence goes on from MU191995.1 coordinate 11,775, forward strand.
TCCTTTACATAATATGGATTCCAGACAGACTGGGCATACTCGAGCTTAGGTTTTACATATGATTGGAGCAGTTTCAGTATTATTTCCTTAGACAGGTCTTTAAAGGATTATTGAATTAGGTAGATCATTGTGTTAGCTTTCTTGCACATTTGTGCTAAGTGAGTTTCCCATTTTAAGTCAGAATTGATGGTGATTCCCAGATCTCTTTGTTTTGATACTGATATTATTTTTGTTGGCTCAAAGTAGGTGTGCATTTAGTGTCGTTCAGGGGCATTTCCATTCCAGTGTCCATTCTTTGATTTTGTTTAAATCAGCCTGCAAGTCAGCATACTGAAGAAGTAGATTCGCATAAACGTTTCCGTCATCTGCAAATGAAGCATTCTTGCTTTAAGCCCGTGATAAAGATTGCTTAAATATACGATGAACAGCAGTGGCCCCAGGACGGATCCCTGAGGGACACCACTGCATACCTGGTGATCTTGTGAGAGTGTAGAACCCACACGCACCTGGAACATTCTACCTGCAAGAGAGCCCTCTCCAATCAGCTGTAGGAGTTTACCCCTGACTCCATAATGATTTAATTTGTAGATTAAGAACTTTGTCGGTATTTTATCAAAAGCTTTTTCAAAGTCGAGGTAGATGACATCAGTTGGTTCTTGATTATCATCCGCTAATGTCCATTCGTTGAGTCTACTTAAAAGGTTTGTGAATGTTGACTTCCTTGGAAGAAAGCCATGTTGTTGTTCGGGAATAACATTCGTCGCCAAGAAAAATTCTGTAAGTCCCTTTGTTATTATGTTTTCCATGCATTTACATAGGACATTTGTAAGGCTGATTGGTCTGTAATTTTCAGCATGTTGTTTGTTTTCTTTTTTATAAATTGGAGTAACTATGGCTTTCTTCCACACTGCGGGAAACTCTCCTGTACTAATAATATTGTTAAGCAGGTTAGATAGTGGATCTTTTATAGTTTTTGGTGGGATTTCATCAGGCCCTGGACTAGAGTTAGGTTTGAGTGATTTAATTGCATCCTCCACTTTTTCTAGTGTAAATATAATATTGCTAATTTCCAATCTGGAGTAGGTCTCTAAAGGCAGCCTAGGCATAGCCGTGTTTGGGCCCAGTCTTGTGAAGACACTCTCGAACTGCTCTGCGAAGCATTCTCCAACTTCCAAACTTGACTCGTATGGTTGTTGGGTGGTTTTGTCAATTATGCTGAAACTGATATATCTGGAGTTGAGGGTACGATTTATGTATGAATAGAACTGTTTATTATTAGTTAATAGATTGTGTTCATAAGTTCTTCTAGCTGACACTATGCATACATTAGTTTTATTACTTTGTTGTTGATATTTGTGATAGTTTTCTTCAGTTTTACTATTTTTATATTTATGCCAAAGATCTCGTTTCTTCTGGATCTCCTTAAAGACTTCCCTGGTCAGCCACGGTTTTTGGGTGTTAACTTTTTGAGGTTTGATGGGTATATGTGTTTCAATTGTTGTAGTTATTGTTTCATAAATGTCTTCTATACTAATAGTGTGTGTCGATTGATGTAGTTGTTGTTCAAGTGTGTTATTGGCAGCTTCATAGTCCACTTTCCAAAACTGCCTTTTATAAACCTTGTGAGTTGGTTGGGCGATTACATGGAGCTGAGTTTTGGCTGTGAAAACTATGTGGTCAATTTTCCCCAATGGTGTATATTGTTGTATATCATAGATAAGCTTTTTCTCGTTTGTTACAAGTAGGTCTAAAAGTGATTTTTGCTCATTTCGTATTCTGGTTGGAAAATTGATATCCTGGTATCCTCTATGATTCTTGTAGCTTTCCAAGAAGTCATAGCTACATTGGTTATGTGGATGAATCTCCAGTCTAGCCCAGATAATTTCTGGGTAGTTGAAATCTCCCACGATAAAGACAGGCACTTTCAACATCATGGCCCCTTCAACAGCCTGTATTAGCCTTAGATTTTGTTCCACAGTTGTTTTTTGCTTTGGTCTGTAAGCACATGCTATCAAAAATTTGACATTGCTGATCCTGACCTGAAGCCATAGGGATTCAACCGCACCAGCTCTTTGAAATTGTTGACTTAGCACTACATGCACCTTATGCCCCGCAATGTTGTTTTTGACAAAAACACAGACAGACTTGATAAATTTCAAGAGTTTCGGAGATCGTTTAGTCAATCGTTGAGAAATCTACAATTCAAATAATTCGTGATTCCGAAGAAATGCGTTATCATTTCACTTTTTTTATGAATCTAAATAAAATTTTCTATATTTTTGATAAATTGCAAGAGTTTCAGATATCGTCTAGTATTTTTTAAGATAAGAACGAAGTTAATGTTTCGAATGTCTTCAATCGTTGAGAAATGCACCAATTAAAAAAATCGAAGATTTCGAAGAAATGCATTATCGTCTCAATTTTTTATATGAATTTTAGAAATCTACGTAAAGTTTTTTATATTTTTTGATAAGTTTTCGGAGTTTTGGAGAGCGTTTAATATTTTTTGAGGTAGAGTGAAGTAGATTTTCCGATTTTCGTCGATCGCTAAAAAATGCACCAATTCAAAAAATTGAAGATTTCGAAGAAACGCGTTATCATGTTATTTTTTTGTATGAATTTTCGAAAACTAGGTAAAATTTTCTACATTTTTGATACATTTCAGGAGTTTCGGAGATCGTTTAGTATATGTTTTTAAAATTAATTGTTTTTATATAAATGTATTGTTCTATATATAGGTATATATGCACCAAAAAGGGATATAATATATAGAATTAATTTATGTAAATTTCAAAAATCATCTTGAAATAATAGAAACATTTTCAGTGTAGCAAATCAAGGAAGAATGCCATTAAACTTTTGTAAAAGCGCTGCATGTAGAGCGAAACGTCAAGTTTCAACATATAATTATAGTTTATTAAATAAATAAATAATAAATAAACGAAACAAGTAAAAAAACTAGTTATCCGTAATAACAGCAAGCGCACTCTATATATAATTAAATTTAAACTAAATTTTGGCTTGTTTGCGTTAGGTTACGTTATTTTTTGTAAAAAGATTTGGATTATTTCGAGCTATTATTGGTTATTTTGCGATATTATTGTCACGACTAACAACCATCCGAACGTTTTTGTGCTACCCTATAGAACTAGCCGCCCCGCCGTGCCCCTCGCTTCTCTGTCTGTATGAATCATCGACCGGCCCGCCGCGATGTTTCGGGATAGCTGGAATTATCTCGATGGCCTCGTCGAGATCATATAGAGTGGCCTCGGAATACTTCCCGAATATTCGTGATAGATTTGAGATTATATATAAGCAGACCTAAGTCGGATAGTTAGTTCAGTTCAGTTAATCATTGAGTGTTGAATAGATATTAGTGGTAAAATTATAAGAGTAGTATAGAGTGTTAAATTGTATACAGTGGTATTGAATAAAGAGAGCATTAGTTGAAAATAAGCAAAGTTGTAATTCTGTTAAGAACCCACGGGAAAAACGTAACATTATAAAAGAGGTCTAGGCACTATAAGATCCATCACCTATCTAATTCTATATTATACCAGCGTTGCCAAAGAAAAATTTAAAATTGTATCAGATTTGAACTAAAACTGTACCAGATTCAGCATTTTTGTACAGAATTCATTTTTTAAGGGTTTTTAATAATTTTTGCTATTTTTCCTAATTTACGGTCATTACCGTATAGTAGGCTATAGGTTTTTCTTTGACCAGAAAACCAGAAGTTGCAGTTGCAAAGCGAAACACATTTCAACCAAGCGGGGCATATAAAATGTATGTCATAACCTGGTAACTACTAACATTATGATGTATGCTTCTGTGTGGATCGTATCGATTTTAGACGAAAAAAGCTGTTCGAGAAACGATAGCGACCCTCGCCTGTGTATGAAATAGTATATTACATAACGAGAATGACAAGTAGCTTCGGCAAAACCCATCAAATATTTTAGTGGTTATTTTCCAGAAAAACAACATGATTAATGGCATCTAAAACGAATTGTTCTTTGGCCGATAGCCGCCAGCCGCAAGAATACAACGTTTCTAATTCTGTGGATCCAAAGGATGCCATTGTTTTTAATGTTGTTGTTACTCCTGGCTTGCGAACCACAGTCACTTGTTCTCCACCCATTTCATAGCGAATTTCATCGAACGAAGTAAGACGGTTTTGTGGCATTTGGGGTAAATGTACTTTCAATGTAAATATAACGTTCTGATATATCTAAAATTAGGTCTTGAAAGTATAGGGGTATGCGAATTTCATCGGAATTTCTAAATGCCGGAAATCCATATGGTTTGTAAGTATGCTCTTGAAAACTTACTATTGAGTTAGGGTTTGCCGAAACTTAAATTTTTTCACTTGAAGACAACATAATAGCCACAATATTAGACCCAGGGATTTTAGGAACTTCTGGTCATCTCTACTAATATTATGTCTAGTCGATTTGACATCTGAGCTAAGAGTGATTCGTCGTGGACGACTTATTTTACTTTTATTTGGAATCTTGATAGATTTTCGTTCAATTCGATTGTAACAAAAGCCCATTTTGAAAACTATTTATGGAAGTTTCTTCAATTCTTGTTTATTACAAACTAGACAGGTTACTGCACGAGGACTGTAATCGTACGAGTTTGTAATAAGCAAATTACCATTCAAGTAGTGTACTATACTTTTTCTACGACTATTTTTAAAATGCCGGGTGGTGTGACGTTGTTTAAATTTTCTTGAAGTAAAATATACAAGATTTTTCAAAAATGTACAGATTGTTTCAGATTGTACCATATCTGAACAGTTGTACAAACTCTGGCAACGCTTTATTATACACATAATCCCTTAGATTAGGTAAGAGTTAAGATTAAGGATATTGCGCATGACATTAAGCCAATGTGCTAAAATTGAAGCCTTTTCAGAGAGGCGCCAGCGGCCATTATTTATGTGGCAAACACATCTATTGTTGTGGCGGTGCTATTTTGCAGTTATTTTGTTTATTTTTAAACAAAGAGCGATAAAAACTAAGATTCATAATGATAAATTGGTCGGCATATGGTTGCAAGAGTCGAAGTGAGAAGAAGGAGCCTGGAATTTCATTTCACAGGTAATTATTGTCTGCTGACCTTGTAGTTTATTTGCATATTTCTTGTTTTAATAATAATGTATAATGTGCACATTGTGTTACCTCTGAGTATATCATGGTAGGGATGCTTATTTAATTATCGAGAGTAATTTGATACCCGATTTTGGATATTTTCAGTCATCAAATAATCAATAAAGCCATAATCCTTCAACAGAGGCGTAGGTAATATATTTTTCATACTCTACCTATAAAATGGCTATATTATTTTACGACTGAAAATTACTTTAGCTTCTTAATTATTATTATTTATTACTTATAATGTCAATTAATTTATTGAAGTTACCCAGTAATTTATGTGGCAGCTGGTAACAGGCTTTTTCCCATGTTATCTGCCCTCTTCTTTTCTTGTCTAAGCGTAATCCTTTCTTTGAGTTAAGCGCTATAGCGCTTTCTGTTGAGAGCACTGTGAAGTTTTATCATTTAAAAGTATGACTTAAGATAAATATGTGTACCAACATCTTAGTTGTTCGTTTCTCTATGCACAGATGGCGTTCCTGTTTGTGATTTTGTAGTTGTTATCCGTTTTTACTGTTAAACTTGTTTATTATGCAAAAAATATATGAACGTACCAACTTACCTGCAGGTCGTGTAATAATAATAATAATAATAGTAATAATAATAAATCAAAAATACTATACAATACATGGTAAATATTATATTTTGAATTATTTGCTTGAAATAATATAGATATATGGGTTGTTCGTAGTGGCTCAATAAAATATTTATTTTATTCCCGATAAACTTTGCTGACGAAGCGAATACGTATCAGGTAAAATTTTAATAAACAAAGCAAACATTAAATAATTGAGCAATCTCCGCTTCATATTTCAGCCAGAAATTGAACAAACACGTTTTATTAATATCGCATGATTTTATTATAATCCATTTATTTACGAAACAGCTATGCGGGCCATAATAATTCGCGCAGAACAAGGAATGGTCAATATTTGAACGTTGAAATTATTTTATACGTGTTTCGTTAAGCCTCTGGATAATATAATTTTTTTAGAAATAACCGCGGAAATAATCTCTAAAAATAATAGAGCAGTATAGTATCAGTAGTGTAAGTAGGGGAGTTCACCGACCTCGATATTCTGGGACTTCCAACCGCAAGTGTTAATTTTTGCATTCAAAGCCCCTTCTGCTCTTTCAGAATTAATAATAATGATGCCTTGATTGGCGTGCAGGTTATGTAGCTCAGTCAGGAATCGATCTACGTCAAATAAGAATAGGTGATAAAGAAGGCACTTTAATAAAAATATTTGGTCAAAGACTTAATGGATATACACAGTATTCGATTACTCGTAGTTGGATTGTTTATAGGTCTTGGTCCCTGTTTTATAATCATTTTTTTTTGTTTTAATTTATCGCTAGCTTTGGTGATTTCAATTAGGTAATTATTAAAGTGTTCTTAGTTCAGCACTTTAGTGTACTGCAGCTATTTAACTTCTAAAATCACTTCATTACTTAGTCCGAGAGACTACGTTCCTGTGAACTGCAGGCCAATGGTCGAGCGGAATAGGGGGGAGATAAAGTTTGTAGGACTGATGGTCCGCTTGACTGTTTATGTAATAAAATTTGCTGACCATTGCAACCTTAAGATTCATAATCGCCCGCGTTGTTTTTAATTTGTGTTCAATATTTACATGATATTTTCCATATTAGATCAATTGTAGCGAGCTCACAGTGATATGTGGGTAGCCTGAGTACAATTTTGTTTTAACTTGCGACCATTTCATCAATAATTAATTGGCAACATGGCCGGCGACGAGAAGGTCAAAAATATTGGTGCCCGAAATAATTGCAAATATTGCAAAAGTAACGTTGCTACATCTGTCGCCAAATGTGCTTTGTGTGACGTAGTTTTCCATACATCCTGATGTGCTTTATAGATACCGGGATTAACCACCGTCGGGAAAAATAATGTTGTTCACCGCCAATTGAGGTTAGGTCAGACGCTGATAAACGTTCGCCCGTTAATTCGGCATCAGGTGATGTAAGTGCATTGATTCAAGCCAAAGATGAAGTTATTAGCATCAAAGATGAATTGTTCAAAGAGCTGAAGCTCTTTTGTATAACAACATTAAACTCCTCGAGGAAAAACTCCAGAATATTGAGGTAAAATCAAGCTCATTTGGCAACCCTGTGAAAAGCCCCTTGACAGCCAGTCAGCAACAGGACAGCCAACCCAATAGATTTAGTTTCAAGTCCTACCACTGGGGTTTCACAAAAAGTCCCCAAACTCAAAACAGTTAGCAGCACTGTCCGGACGTATAGCAACGTCGCCGGCTCAGCTGTTAATGTCACTAATGTCAGTGACACAGTCCAAAAGAACCATAAACAAAGCAGAAATCCTGCAACAAACTCCGTTGCCGATTTTGCGGGGAAATTTTCTGCAAAACAAGTCAATTTAGGCATATTAGAAGCAAGGACCGCCAGTAAAATGAATGAGGTAATTCATCTTGCGGATGTAACCAATGCAGATGGATTAAACTCTCATACAGAAGGTGAAAATGAGTGGCGACACGTGCAAAACAGGAGGCGTCGTAGATTTGTTGTTGGCAAACATGAGGAAAGCTGCAATGGTTTACTCACGGTACCCAGGTACTCTTCTCTTCACCTCACAAGGTTAGCACCCCAAACCACAGCTGATGATCTACAAAAATTCCTTCAACCGCATTTTGAGGATGTCAAATGTACGTTACATCCATCTAAGCATCCAGAGCTTTATGCCTCATTCAAAGTGACAGTAAGGCAAGAGGATCTAAAAAATGCATGGAGGAGAGATTTATGGCCTAATGGGGCTATAATATCGAAGTTTTTCCAGAAGAGGAGGGTGCCATCAACAGAGAAGGACCTTCAAGCATAGAAATTTTAAGTATTTCTTCACATAAAACTCTTAATCTTATATATCGTGTATTACCAAAATGTTCGTGGCCTGAGAACAAAAGTGCACGATTTATACACCAGCATATTACCTGAGTCTTATAATATCATTGTGCATACTGAGTTTTGGTTAACTGAGGGCTGTCTGGCTTTAAAAATTAAATTTAAAAAATCTGTAATGTATCTATTTTGTATATACGTACCACCTAATACCTGTAATGACTCATTTTTTTGATTTTTTGGGGCCATTGGAAGAGCTAGTTTGCAGGAATGTAGATGCATTGTTGCTAGGTGATTTTAACATTCCTCACTACACAACAAATAGCTGTGAGAAAAGTAGGATTTTGAACAAGTTCCTAAGTATGTGTAATTTTATGCAATATAACACTGTGATGAATTTTATGGGTCGAAGGTTGGATCTAGTCTTAGGTAATGTAAATATTTTAGATCTTTGTAGGTGTACTGTTCCATTAGTTAAAGAAGATGATTATCAAGACTGGGAGTGATTGGATTTTCTGAGCAGGGACTACAGTTTATGAAGTCTTACCTCACAAATAGATATCAGCAGGTTAGGGTCGGTCAATGTCTATCTCAGGAGATTACTGCAACTTCAGGTGTTCCACAAGGAAAGAACTGTGTGGGGACGTTGACAACAACATTTGAGGTGACGGATACAACATCGTCATGAAGAGAATAGAAGGCTACCCACCGAGGCCAAACATGTCAATGGAAAATATGAAGGAAGCGGTAAAACACCTGTTTCCAATGCACCAGAGGGTACAATTCATGTGCGACAAGGACGCTGTACATCATAACATAGAGGAGCTATAGGCAGCAGCGGGGAAGCTGAAAGTAAACAAGGCGCCGGGGCCAGGATGTATTCCTCCAGAGATACTGAAGGAGATGGCAAAGATTAAGCCCAAAGGTGTACTTAAAGTATACAACAAACTGGCAGCTCGAGGACAGTTCCCTGAACAGCGGAAGCGGGCCAGACTTATCTTTCTAAGGAAAGGGGACAAGCCCCTAGACTATTTGTCTCTTGGATGTGGAAGGCAAATTATTGGAGCAGCTTATTCTGGGACGGCTCAAGGCTGAACTTAAGCGCACGGGAGGACTGGCGGACAGACAGTATGGTTTTAGAGAAGGCAGACAAACGGTGGATGCAATCAACGAAGTAATCAGAATTGCTAGAGAAGCAGCGGACTACCCCTGGCCCCAGAAAAGGATATGTGCAGTGGTTACAATCGATTAAAAACGCTTTTAATAGCGCGTCATAGCAAATAATTCTTAACGAACTAAGTAGCAGGGGAGTCGATGAAAGTTTACTGAGACTCATCGCGAGCTATCTTGGAGGCGGAAGGCAAAGTGAAGTTCGTGGAGGTAAATAGCGGAGTGCCTCAGGGATCAGTACTGGGCCCAACGCTGTGGAACGTCCTTTACGATGAACTGCTGAGAATGGAAATGCCGGAAGGCATGACGCTGGTTGGTTTCGCGGACGACGTGGCTTTGGTCGTAGTAGACAGAGAAGAGCAGATTCTCATGGAAAAAACAAATATTGACCTCCAAAAGATATCCAAATGGATAAACAAAAAGCAGCTAAGGCTAGCGCCTGAGAAGACTGAGGCAATTCTACTTACAAGGAAGAGAAAAATGGACCCTATATTCTTCGAACTACAGGGAACGATCGTCACGCCCTCAAACTCAGTTAAATATCTAGGTGCATGGCTGGACAGAAAAATGACTTTCAAGGAGCACATTAAGCAAATGGTGCAGACGGTGGAAAAAACGATGCCCAACATTGGGGGACCCCGAGCAACAAAAAGGAGAATCCTGGCTAGTGTTGTACAGTCGCAGATACTGTATGGTGCTCCAGTTTGGTATGGCGTAACGGAGACTCCGACGCTTCTGAGAGACCTAGCTAGATTACAAAGAACTATGTCAATTAGGGTCACTAGTGCTTACAGATCCATATCGACTGAAGCTGTCGGTGTCATAGAGGGAATTGCTCCCATAGACCTCCTCGTAAGGGAAAGAGCGGAAATATACCAAGGAGACCAAAAACAAACTGCCAGAGAAAACCTTGTATTCAGATGGCAGCAAAAATGGCAAAATAGCACAAAAGGTCGGTGGAGATATTTTCTAATCCCAGATATTTCGACGTGGGTCAGTAGACCGTATGGCGACGTGGATTACTTTTTGACGCAGGCGTTGTCCGGGCATGGCTGTTTTGGTAAATACCCACACGAGAGGGTTAATCTGGAAACTGACAGATGCACCTACTGCAGGGAACTTGACAATGCAGAACACACACTCTTTGAATGCCCAAAGTGGGATGAAACGAGAGCGGAGTTTGAGGAAAGAACTGGAAGAGTATTTAATGCTGAGAATTTTAGGGTTGGCTTAGTAAGATCGGAAGACTCCTGGAAGAATGTATATACAACAACAAGGACAATAATAGAGACTAAGGAAAAAGAAGCCAGAAGATAATAAGGACAGGCATCCTACTGAAGTAATGCGCGAGCGGTTCCGGTATGATGAGCAAAGAGAAAGAGGGTTAAGGGTTTAGTCGGTCGGTGCTTCCTGGACTGGAACACTAACCCGACACACCCAGGGCACATAAGATCGCCATGAGCCAAGCCCGGAAGTCTGGTAATGAGCAGATTCCTAATCCCCTCAACAAAAAAAAAAAAAGGTGTTCCGCAAGCCAGTAACTTGGGTCCACTTCTGTTTTTAATATTCATCGATGAATTACCCAATTGTATTAAACATTCATCATGCCTTATGTTCGCTGATGATATTAAGATGTTTAAATCTGTTACGTGTTTGGATGATTGCAAGAAATTACAGTCTGACTTGAATGCAGTGTGTAGTTGGTTGAATAATAGCAAATTACCTCTAAACATAGAAAAATGTTCAGTTATTTCATTCACTAGAAAAATAGGCTATATAGCTGCCCCTTATAATATCAAAAATAAACCACTTTTGCGTAAGTCTGAGTGTAAAGATCTTGGTGTTTGGTTTGAGAGTGGTTTCAGATTCAATACACACTATGAATATATTGTAAATAAAGCTTATAAAGTATTAGGTTTTCTTATGAGAAACACTAGCTATTTCAAAAGTATTAACTGTATCATTAAACTATATAATGCACTTGTGAGATCACATCTTGAGTATGCTTCTGTTGTGTGGTCACCACAGGCAGAAGTCAACATAAATCTAATAGAAAAAGTGCAAAAAAGATTTCTCAGATATCTCTTTTTAAAAAAAAATCATATCTATCCTTATATGATATCCTACAGAGGCATGCTCGAGGATTTTGGAATGATCTCTTTACAGAAGCGGAGATCAGTTCAAAGTGTTCTTTTTGTGTATTTCATCATTAATAACTTGAAATTCAGAAATGCACAGTTGATAAACAGTGTACAATTTTTAGTTCCTAAAATTAATTTACGAATGCAATATAGGAAGGTTTTTATATTGATATTACTGATTGCTCGCCTTTTAAACATATGATGTACCACTGTAATATGCTACTGGAAGCTTGCAATATAGATTTATTTGATGGAAATAACACCAAAGAAATAAGGTCCTTCTTTCTCACAGGCTAAATTATTTAATTATTAAGGCATTAGGTGCTTATAGTTTAAGTGTTGTTGGTATTGTACCTGTTTTTTTTCTATGTGATACTTGTTTGTTTTGTTTTATTCATAGTTTAGTGATATCTTAAATTTAAATCATTTTATTCCTCTGATTTTATTCTCTTACTTTTAATTACAATCATGATTGTGTTTGTAAGAGTGTAAAAGTCAATAAATAAAAAATAAATTTCTTTTAGCCTTGTGCTGTTTGACAATGGCCAAAAGTTGAACTTTGAGCATTGAACCTTCAAAATAGATATTCTTCGATCGTAGCCACTCTTGAATATCTCCTTTTTTTGAAGATGTTGTGGGAATCTTCTCTAGAGAATGATACGGCGCATTATCAAGGACAATTACGGCGTTCTCTTCTAAACAGGGTAAAATGTGAGAAAACCAGTTTTCAAATGATTCTCCGTTCATATCCTTGTGATAACCTAATATATATAACCTAACTTTGTTTGTTTTGTTTACATTGTTTGGTCTCTTTCTTTTTTAATTAATTTCATGTAATAAACTGTACTTATTTCAAAGGAACCTTGTGCATTGCCCTGTAAATTGCACATAGTTTGCCGTGTATTGCTGGTTTAGCATTTGGTTGTCTATTACAAGTTTATTCTACATCAAAACATTTCTAACCTCAGCATGGCCATGTGCTTGAAGTGCAACGTTTTGGAGGCTGACCAGGCGTTGATGACCGAGTGCGATAGCTGTAAAAGAAGTATTCATAAAAAACCTGCTCGGGGCTGAATGCCACGGAAATAAAGGTTGTCGAGCTCAAGGGTAAGAGAATTCTTAAGTTCTACTGTGATGAGTGCACCGAGGGATTCATGTGTGTTCCAAAGCTTATTAAAGCAGTTGATGAGCTAAAAACCGAAGTCGCCAAGCTGAAGTCTGCGGTTAGCTCTCCTCATTTGGTGCATTCCTCGGACCCTTTATCTTACACAGCAAATGATGTTGTAATTGCTGAGCTACAAGAAAGGCAACTACGCTTGAATAATATCATGTTCTTTAACATCCCGGAGGGAGATAATGACTTGTTTGTGGCTGGGAATCTGGTCAATGAACTAACTGGTGCTGTGACCACTATATCCAGTGCTGTGCGTGTTGGTAAAAATAATAAAAACGGCTCGGTTCACTTAAAGTTACTCTACCATGCCAGCAGCTTGTTCGTCAGGTTTTGGCCAACAAACAACAAGGGTTGTAGAGTTTATGTCAGCACTGATATGACACCAAAACAGCGTGCTGAGGGAACTAGGGTGAGGGAAGAGTTTCAGAGAAGAAAGGAAGGGGGAGAAAACGACCTGTTTATGAAGTATGTTCAAGGTAACCCTATTATCTGTAAAAAAAAACTAAATGCCCTCGCCGATAAGCAGTCCTCATCCAACCAGAAATATATAGTCTACTATCAGAATGTTCGCAGATTGAGGACCAAACTTGATGTCCTCCGATTGAATGTTACTTTATACTCACCTGATATTTTAGTGTTTACGGAAACTTAGCTTATTGAATCTGTTGGTAGTGCGGAGTTTGGCTTGGAGGATTATAACATTTATAGAAAGGATCGATCTGCGCAAACCAGTGTCTTCAGTAGAGGTGGTGGAGTGGCTATATTGGTTGGGAGACATTTGCACAGTGAATTGATTAATTCTCAAATTGACATCGAACAACTATTTGTGTGTGTGGGAAGTTCGAAATATCAAATAGTGATTGGGGCTGTATACATTCCTCCTCGTTCAGCGCTGGAAGTTTATAACACGTTTGGTGACTCTGTTGATTCTATTTCTAACCTATATCCTGAAGCTGAATACTACTTGTTGGATTACTTTAACATGCCTAATGCTACTTGGTCTATGACTGATATGGGCTCAGTTGTGTGGGCGAATGCTGGTTCGACTGCCTTGGAGAACGATGCTACTGTGTCTATTTCCTCAATGTGTTATTTTCATAATTTATTTCAAATTAACAATATCTTGAATGCGAATAATAAAATGTTAGATCTGGTGTTTTCCAGGGATGCTGATGTGATCGTGAGAGAGGCTGACGAGTCACTTCTTCCGATAGATTATCATCATCCTCTCTTAACAGTTATCATTCGGGGTGCATCCCAGGTGGATGGATATTATTATGATTTCAGGTCCGCTGATTTGCCTGGTTTGAACAAATACCTTAGTCATGTGCCTTGGGATGCCCTGCTCCTGGGTGTGTCCTTGGACATAATGCTGAATAACTTTTATGAAGTGGTTTATGAAGCTTTCAGTAGGTTTGTCCCACTAAAGAGATACTCATCGAAAAGATTTCCCAGGTGGTTTTCCCAGGAACTGAAGGAAACAATTCTACAAAAGAAAACCGCTCACAAGAAGTTCAGGGAGACACTTAGCCCTGCCGATTACGCTATTTTTTCTGGACTAAGAACTGAGCGTAAAAGACTGTCTAAAGTCTCATATAATACCTTCATATATTCTACCGAAATTTCTCTTCAACACAATATTAAGGCCTTCTGGACCCTTGTCAACTCTAAACGGCAGGAAAGGGCATTCCAGGTTCTGTTCGGTTTAATGACAGACTGAGTACTGATGGCTTTGAGTGCGCTAACATGTTTGCCGATTATTTCTCTACGGTATATTCCGACGAGGTGTGTCGTGACTATGACTGTCGGGGCTCCATCTTTAACAACAAAGTGATTGACTTCTTGTCTTTGTCTATTTCCTCGGTATACACTGCTCTACAAATTTTGGATACTAGCAAGGGCCCTGGGCCTGATGGTGTCCCCGCTGTCTTGCTTAAGAATTGTTCTTTTGTCTTGGCTAGGCATCTCTTCCACATATTTAGTGCGTCCCTCCGGAGTGGTTTGTTTCCTGAGCCTTGGAGACTGAGTTTTGTTACTCCTATTTATAAGTCTGGCATGAGGTCCGAAGTTACTAGCGATCGGCCTATATCAATATTAAGTACAATCCCAAAGCTTTTCGAGAGCTTGATCACTGAATTTTTGACTTCTCAGCTTGGGATGGACATTGTGGAAAACCAGTACGGTTTTATGTCTGGTCGTTCAACTGAGGTTAATTTGTTTCAGTATTCCGAGTTCTTGTCGAATGCCTTGGAAAAGGGTTATGAGATTGACTCGATCTACACTGACTTCTCAAAGGCGTTCGACAGGGTCAATCATGGGTTGCTGGTTGCTAAGGTGTCTTCTATGGGGGTTCGAGGGACTTTGCTATGCTGGATAAATTCTTATCTGACGGACAGGAAGCAAATTGTTAGAGTTAATAACTATCTTTCCCATGAAATCGTTACCTCTGGTGTCCCTCAGGGATCTCACCTGGGACCTTTATTCTTTAACATTTTCATTAATGATATTACCCAATATATTGGTCCTCATTGTTGTCTGTTATTTGCAGATGACCTTAAAATATTCAGTAGAATTGGGTCGCAGGTGGATGCACTGTTGCTTCAGGAACGTCTTAATTCCCTTGTACGTTGGTGTGATGAAAATCTTATGCATCTTAATGTGGAGAAGTGCCAGGTTATGCGTTTTTATAGAACGAAAAATCCCATCATTACCGCGGATTCGCTTTTCGTTCTGCATCACTTGTTCGTGACCTTGGTGTCACCTTTGATAATGGTCTTACTTTTGTTCCGCATGTCACGAATGTAACTAACAAGGCACTGCAAATGCTGAGCTTTGTAAAGCGTCTAACTCATGATTTTCAGATTCTAACAGCCTTAAGATTGTTGTATTGTGCCCTCGTGCGGCCATTGGTGGAGTATTGCTCTTCTATATGGTCTCCATATTATGCAGTTCATATTCGGCACGTGGAGCGTGTTCAGCACAAATTGCTTAGATGTGTTGCCTTCAGGATGAGAATTGTTGATCCTAATTATGATCAGATGGAGGCTGTTCTCAGCATAAATTCATTTGAGACTAGACGTCGCCGTAAAGACCTCAAGCTGCTCTTTGATATCTTGAATTCTAAATCTGACTGCCCTGGGATCCTAAGTAGGATA
This sequence comes from Pissodes strobi, assembly GCA_016904865.1. Taxonomy (NCBI): domain Eukaryota; kingdom Metazoa; phylum Arthropoda; class Insecta; order Coleoptera; family Curculionidae; genus Pissodes; species Pissodes strobi. The sequence continues at coordinate 27,445 of MU191995.1, forward strand.
TCCTTGTTCGCTCGGCCTCGTCATACTCGCAATCCCTTACTGTTCTATATTCCTTTCCACAGAACTAATTATGGCCAATATTCTAGTATCAACAGAATTATGAAAATTGCAAACGATTTTTCTGGCACGCTTGATTTTTTTGATATTCCTCGGAGTCGATTTTTGCGCCAGTTAAGACTTAATGTGGTCTAGTTTTCTATATTAATCACATCAGCTACCCTGCTGTCGGTTATATTCTGTGATAATTGTCCGATCTGCGATGCTAATTAAATTAAATGTTATATTCTGTGTTCTTTTACGTATATGTATTTAACTTATTGTAATGTTTCTCTTTTCCTTAGAGCATATTTCAACTGTAGGTTAAGTAACTTTTATAAATTTCTCACTTTTGTATCTTTTTTTTTAATATCTTTCTTATGATTTGTGAAGTTGTCACTTTAAAATTGGGCTTTATGCCCGTAAATAAATAAATAAATAAATATATAATCACCCGTTTTTTTGGATCAAAAATCCATTTTCATTGTCAATATGACAGACGATGAATATTTTTCTTTTACCTAAAAAACTCGAAAAAAAAATTATTGCCGTATGTAAAAAATATACATTTTACATAAGAAGTTGTAACCCAAATAGAGAATCACCCTCTGCTTACCTGCAATTGTCTATTTAAGTAATAACCCAATCTATACACGTTGCTTACCCGCAAATATTTATTTGGGTTATAACCCAATCTAACCCAAATAAATTATTAGCCGCTGCTTACCCGCTGTACCGTATGTAATAAATTCGTGGTTTTCCTCCATCTCGACTTATACACATTTAAAATTTCCCTTTCATCTCCACAATCAAATATCTTTTAGGCCGTTTTTTAATCGGACCAAGTAAATGCCAAACTTCATCAGTAGACTCTGTACTAGACATTTTAAAAGCAAAAAAAGACAGTAAAAACGATTACCTGAATGATGAGAAAATACGAGAAATTGAAAGAAATAATGTTACGATGCACCGAGCGACTGAATGAGCTCCTGGTTTCCTGGTAAATTCCAGGGTGCACGATGACACGATTCACACCTCCCGCGTTAGCCAATAAGAATCGTTCTATCCACCTGCTAGTCGGGGAACACTTGTTTGTTTTGATACCATTATAACTTTTTATTAGATAGTGATATATTTTTGAGCCAGTATATATTTCTGTAGTAATTTCAACAACTGAACAAGCAAAATTTTACAAACTAAAAATTAACATCGATAATAATAATTTTTGAAAAGAAAACATTCGTGTAATTTAATTTAAACATACATAACACCAACAGGTATTCACTTAGTAAAACATTTTCTTTCCTTAATATTTAATTTCTTTCGCAATTTGTTATTGATTTTCATCATTTCTCCCGAACGCACGCATACAATTTTAATAATTTCGACTGCTCAAAAAACAATCCCCGCTTGCTGTTTTCGCAGTAAATTAAAATACACACAGTTTATTAATTTTATATATATTTATTATGATTTATTTATTTACAAAATAACTATGGCTGATATTAATTTACAGAATAGTCAGAATTATCATTCGTGAACAGCGGAAATTTTATACATATTTTAGTGTTGCTGTAAAATAATATATTAAAATTACAAATACAGAATGATCCGAAAATAAATATGCTTTGACGTTGACATGGTTATTATATTTCTAATATAGAAGTTATTTTGTGGGGAAAAAATGGCAAAATTTGTTTTCTAAATATATCTAGAAATTTTAAATCTTGCCTATATAAAGCATATTACAATTTCGCTTCATTGGCTAAATAATATTTAATTTAAAACATGTATTGGATCCTGTATATGTTTTCGTTGATTTCTTGCTTTAATCTTATCGTTTGGTTTGTTCAGTGTTGAGTCATTGCAGCCCTAACATTAAACATGCCTGTTGTATTAATTTATGAACACCAGGCTACCAGGTAAGGAAATAGACATGCCTTACTTAAAATCCTGCCACTTTGCTCGTCATTTTAAGAAAACTCTTCAAATGTTAAAGTTTAAAAATATATTGTTTTAAACTACTTTCAGGATCTAATACTACATCTCTACATCGAGAGAAAGTTTACCCCTTCTAATGCAACGAAAAAATGCTATCTCTCCAACAATGCATAGGCTTTCCTATTTGATGACATTCGATATGAAATGGGTGGAGAACAGGTGCTTATGTAAACTTGGAATTACAACCACTTTGAAAACATTGATTTCATATGGTGAGACGCAATCTCGATGTATGACAAGTCTGGGCTAGGATGCACTATTAATAGATTATTTATATTTGATTTTATTTACTATGGACTTATTATTAAACTGTTAAAATCGAGAAAACTTTAGATCAAGCATAATACATTTGTGTTTTTCTTTCTCTAAAAATATTTTAAATCAGTACATGAAACACGAGCTCTTAATATCAAAAACCTCACAAAGAAAAAGATTAACATCAGTAGAAATGTACGAAAATATATACAGATTTTTGATTAATAGAAATGCTATTGAGTGAGATATTCATAAGGGCAGTGAAATTAGCAACATTTCCTAATTTTCTTATACCTAATTTTGATATTTCCATTGCAAAACGTATTCGTCATAATTTGAACAGCAAAATTGTCAATAGCTGGGTGAAATATAAATCTGCTATAACAAAGTTTCCACTACAATGATCCTGACTTTAATGTTCAATAATTTAGTCGTAGTTCATTTGATATCTAATAATTACAATACAAAATGTTTTACATGCATGCTTGGTAGTAGGCACATTCTAATTACAATAAATTCGAATATAAATGAGTTTTTACATTTACAATACTCGCTAGATATGAATCAAAAAAATCAATTTATAAATTTACAGAAACTTTAGTGCAGTAGATGACATATCATGATGTAAAATGGAGTAATGCGGGAGGTAGTAGTTGTCAATTGCTTCTGCATTTCCTTAAGATGAATCATCGAGTGCTTATAATAAATTAACCTACAAAGTTTACTACTACAATTACGCACATCCTTCAACCAACTGTAATACCAGTTTAATACCGCTGCATTATTCTTTTCACAATACGTGAACTACCACAATACTTCTTCAAATTTTGCTGTGTTCTTGTTACTTCTTCAGATAAAACATTCCTTGTGCAATCGCTTTCGACACGTAACATATTTAGTTCTGATGTTATGTCATAAATAATGTTTCTATTAATTATAGTTGATTATTATTTATTTTCAATACCCATGTTGTATTAACTCTTTCATCATATAAGTTTAATATAAACTTTCTTCTTTCACTTCTAATGTTTTCTAAATATTTTGTTCTTTTTTTCTCATCTATACCCATTTACTATTAGTTTTTCTTCTTGGAAATGATGTTTATTAAGACACATTAACTCATTCAAGAGCGCTCCTTTTCACTCCTAGTCTCTTCTAAATATTTGTTCGTTTCTTTCATACCCAAATTCTATTAGCTTTTTCTTGAAGAAGATTTATTAAAAAGTTTTAACTCTTTCATAATATAAATTTAATAAGAGCTTTCTTCGTTCTCTTCTAATATCTTTTAAATATTTCCTATGGTTTTCTCTCATCTGTACCAATTTTCAATTAATTTTCTTTTTGAATAATATGGTTATTAAGAATCATTAACTCATATTATCTCATTCATAATATAAGTGTAATAGGAGCTCTCTTTTTTCGCTACTAGTCTTTTCCAAATATTTGTCTCTCTCATACCCAATTTCCATTAGCTTTCTTCTTGGAGAAAATGTTTATTAAAAACTTCTAACTTTCGTAATATAAATTTAATTTTAGCGTATTCTTTCACTTCCATTCTCTTCTAAATACTTTTTTTTCTAAACTCTACTCATTTTCTTTTGCTTTTCTTCTTAAAAGGGATGTTTATTAAGAAGTATTAACTCATTCATTCATAGTGTAAGTTTAATAAGAGCTCCCTTCTTTCACTTATAATCTTCTAAATATTTTGTGTTTTTTTTCTCTCAACTATATCTATTTTCTATTAGCCTTCATCTTGAAGAAGATGTTTATTAAAAATTCTAACTCTTTCGTAGCATAAATTTTACAGGAGCTTTCTTCTTTCACTTCTAGTTTTTTCTAAATATTTCGTGTGTTTTCTCTAATCTATACTCATTTTCTATTAGTTTTCCTCTTCAAGAAGATTTTTATTAAGAAGCATTCATGATGTAAATGTAATAAAAACTCTCCTTTTCACTTCTAGTATTTTCCAAATATTTATTGTATTTCTTTCATTCTCAAATTTAATCAGCTTGCTTCTTGAAGATGTTTATTAAAAAGATCTAACTCTTTTGTAATATAAATTAAATAAGAGCCTTCTCCTTTCACTTCTAGTCTCTTCTAAATATTTCGTGTTTTTCGGTCATCTATACCCTTTGGCTATTAGTTTTCTTCTTGAAGAAGATCTTTATTAATAAACATTGTTATTCATAATGTAAGTGTAATAAGAGCTCTTTGTCTCTTTCATACCCAATTTATATTAGCTTTCTTCTTGAAGAAAATGTTTATTAAAAAGTTCTAACGCTTTCATAATATAAATTTAACGAGAATTTCCTTCCGTCACTTCTAAT
>MU191996.1:4514-32057 GCA_016904865.1 Pissodes strobi
AGCTCGGTAGCCTGCCCTCCCTAGCGAAGGCACACAGCTTCATCGGCTGGATCTTTCTTAGGCCATCCGGATTCAGCGACCAGCTTCCGAAGGGCACCTCACATACCCAAACCAACGCAGGACCGTCGGCAAAACATGAGTGGACGATTCCTCGTCCTTCAATCACCACCGACATTTAGAATTTTCTACGATCCACCGCAGATGCAAATGACTGTTCAAACGAGAGTGCCCTGCTTCATTTCTAAAGTAATTATCCGCCATAGATCTTTGGCCCGCTCATTCTATGTGTTTCTTAAGATGGCTGTGGCCGTACTGTAGGACACATCTATTACATTCTCAGGTTCCATTGGATACATTGCGAAGCGAAACCCTGACATTCCAAACAATCAGCCGCCCCATTTTCAGAAAGATTAAAGTGTCTCGTAACCTATATAAGACTGACCCTATTTTGCCTCAAGACGTCCCTACACTCAGACACCAGTGCAGAATGAGCCCTGTCGGACTTAAGAGCCGAAGGCCGAATAACAGTTTCTCATACCTGCATCGAATCGGTCTATACTTGATTTGATGCTGGACACAATCTTTTCGTCCTTCTCCAGATTTTGGTTTGTCGGTCGGGCTATTATTGTCTCTTAGGGACCGATATCTATCACACCTCAAGGCAGCAGGCGGCGAACCAGTCAATCTTTCAAGAGCCGTAGTACTTGCCATCCTCATAGCACCTGTAAGTAATTCCCACGCAATCCAAATTGACCCTTAATTATGTCGATGGATCACCTGACGGCTTCTACATTGGTGACATGCTTGACTTTTTAAGATCCTTTACAGTCATACGCCACCATGCTATATTAGACGCTTCTGATTGGTGGATTAACCTCACTGTCACTTTATCTACGGTCCAGTCAGCTTGTTCTAGCCTAGCAGATTTAAATGGTCTAGTGGTCAGATTCTGTGTTTGCAATACGGACGGCACGCGTTCAGTTCCCATAGGGGTAATACATGTTGTCTTTATTTTTTTAAGGTTATGTTTGTTTCTTTTTGTAAATTTGGGTTAGTTTCAGCGGAGGGCCATGCGTGAAGAGTTAAAAGTGGCCTTAACCCACCATTCAGAAGCGGCTAATAGAGCATGCAATAACCTCCGATAACTCCCTCTAGTGCAATCTTGAGTGAAAGAAAAAGATAAGAAGATCATGATTGAATCAAGATTGACACTATCAAATGACTTATTGGTCAAGAAACATCACTAGAGTCTGTGTATATTGCTTCAAATGTCATCCGAAAACTATTCCCCACATCAGAAATTCAATAATTGTTATTCGCCAAGAAATTCACGAATTACTCATAAATGACCTAAGTCGATCTGACCGGAATTAATTTTAGTTCAGAAGGGAACATTCCTGTGCTTATAAAACATATATCTATAAGATGAACTAGGCTACATACTCGATTAAAAAATATATAATTTCGACTACACCTGTGGGTTTTTTATTTTAAATTTTTTATAAGTTGAAAATTTTCTTAAGAATCAGTTGGCTTTAAAACATGTTTTTCAATTTTTTTAACATATTCTAGGGCCTGCTCATTCTTGATCTTTTTGTAGAGCAGAACAAGCATTGTCCGCTTTATAATTTAAAAAAAATCTAAAAAGCAGAATTATTTGTTTTTTGCTTGACTTTGAATATTTACTAATAAGATTCCTTATATGATTTTAATCAAATTCCTTGACTTAAGCTATTCTTAAGATTGGAATTTTCTCTGGTAGCATTTACTACTTTTGCGCACCCTATACTCAAACTTTTAATAATTTACTATACCTATGTTATAAGAATTCACCACTAATATATCTTTTAGATCTCTTATACTTGGAAGAAATTTTAGTACCTGTTGTTGTTATCCATGTTCTTGGTTTCCTTTGCATCATGACAACTTAATTTAAAAAGCAAATTTTAATTATTCTCATTATGTTAGCAATGAACAACTAGTAGGCAACTTTCGCATGAAATTCCTAATATACTCTATATCATATTTTAGTCCGGTAGAAACAACCCCTAACTGGTACATTTAAAAATAATAATAATAATAATAATAAATCATTTTTTTAGAAGAGATATCAGCTGCTAGGCAAATCTTAAGAAATTAACCTTCATGTATATATTAGCGAAGTATTTGTCACTTTGTAAATTCCACTACGCATTAGGAAATCAATTCTGACTAACCTACACTGATCAATCATGTTTCTTTTAATTTATTTAGTTGACTTAATGATTATAACATTACCCATCTTCCTAGTAGGAACATCAACCTAGTTTGCGACAAATACCACAACCCAATGATATTTTAGTGATAACATCTATTATTTAATTTTAACAATAGCTTGGTTGCGTGTAACCTATTCTATTACAATAATTTCTGATTAAGTTCGTTATGTGAAGGCTAAAAAGATTTGCATCAATTTTAAGACATAGTTTTTGCATTCCTTTAAATGTGTCATACTTATTCAAAGTTCGAATTTCACATATCCGTGCGTACTCAGAGTAACCAATTATTCATCGTATATAAACAATTTTAACTTTATACATATTAATTTTTGAATCACTAATTTTTGTTGTTTCTAATATCTTAAATTCCCTAGGAAAATATATAAATTAGAAAAGAGATATTAATAATAATGAAGAGAAGAACCAATCACATTATTAGATAATTTTGACGTTTTTCCTTGAAACCCTGAAACGGCACGACTGATAAACTGATAAAAGCATGTTAAATCCTAGATCCAAACTTATAATTTCTTGCCTGTTTTGAAACGTCTACTAATTTTGGAAATGATCGAAGAACTGAAAAGATGACACAACTATAACAGTCTTATAAAAACAACTATAAATTTGGAAATAAATTTGTTAAATTTGCATTTTAAATGCATTTCTAATAATTTATGGTTCATGATTCACTATGTCGCCATTAATGTTATGTAAAAATATATTACGTTATTCCGAAAATAAAAGAAGTGGTGGGTGCTGGGTGTCTAAGTTAAAGATTCTGGCAAGCTAGACAATCAATTTTTTTTACTAATAAGATATAATATCAAAGTTCGTATTCACTTGAACAAAAAATACGCTTATCCATTTGATGCAGAATCTTATCATTAGAGCATCGAACTATCATATATACAGACTACAGAGGCCTGAATTGGTCGACCCTTTGATTTACATAAGCTTACAAAAATACTAAATAAACTAATGAGCATAAGATGTGCATCGGGGAAATTTTTAATGGAAATTTTAAAATCAATATTTTATTTACCACATTAGGTTGCGTTTTTCGTTGTTCATTTACTTAATCCGCAATATATTTGGTGAGTGTTGCTAGTATGTCTGGATACTCGATTGAGAAATAATATTTACATGGTATGAAATTAAACCCTTACATTTTTGCAAAACTTACAAAGCAAATTTCTGTTTTTTATGGCAATGGTACACACACTAAAGGGAAATCTTATGGCACTCGACGAGCAGTGTGTGTGCGAAGATATTGATTGACACGGTTCTTGAATAGCTATAGGTTGTAATTAGGGAAAAAATATGTCCTGGGAGTGAGTTCCAAAGTGATGCGGTGCGTCAGACAAAGGAGTTCCTGTAAAACGATGTTCTAGGTGTTTCCAGTTGTACGACGAATGGGTGCACACTAGTGAAGGGACTATTCGAATACAAATAATCGAAGTATTCGATTCTGGCTTGCATTCAAATGCATTCGATTCTCAACGAAGAATTCGAATATCAGAAATATTCGAATGTGCTAACAACGAATTAATCGTCCCTCGAATGCTGGTTTAATAGAAATGAAATATGAATCGGCACAATTCGCGTCAAATGCGATTATAATCTAACTTGTTCGATTATGCTGGTGTGCTATATGGTGAAAAATAATCGAAAACGCTACACTATAAAGAGTATAAAATAGAGTAGTTTAATTACTGTGGTAGTTTTTTAATTGTTTAATATTTTTCTTCTGTAGTAAACATATTATTAATTTTAAATGCGGTAGTCGGCAGGTATGACATACATATTTTTGCAATATGCAGAAGATAAGGAGTTTTGGGAATTCAAATTTAAATTATTAAAAAGTGATTTTAGTGAATCTTTAATAAACTTTTACATAATATCTAAACAAAACAACTTTTAACCAGTATTAAATGTTTTAATCGTGAATGCTTTCGCTATTCTTTGTAAAAGATTTTGCTCTTATGTTTAAATGTATCAAGAATGAAGACTTCAAGATCAAACAATCCAGAACCAAACAATTTGTAAATTTGAATTCGAGAACGAGACTTCGAAGTCACTCGAAATCTCGAGAGGTTGAATCGCCGATTGAAACATTTTGGATATCGCGACTAGTCCAAATAATTCGATTCCTTGTATTCGAATAATCATCCGATTCTCAAAAGCATTCGAATGCAAGATATTCGATTCTAAAAAACATCCGATTTTCCCTTCACTAGTGCACACAGCCACGAGGGGCAGCAAGCCTGTCGTGACTATCTCACAGGTATTGCTGGGGGCGGGAAGAGGCGGGCCAAATCCTGGGAATATCTGCCGTGAAAATATCTGTGAAACAGGGAGATCTCGGCCACATATCTGTGGTGTTCCAGACTATCCAGATCCCGGGTCAACTTCGGGTCGCCGATGAGACGCTCAACTCTCTTCTGAATGAAATCCAGCAGCATTATGGTGTGCTTCAGTACGGCACTCCAGATGTGTGAGCAATATTCTAAGCATGTTGCGAAATAACGCACCAAGCTTCTGCGAGGCTGATTTTGCGATGATAGCAACGTGGTCATGCCAGGACATATTGCTGTTGAACGAAACACCCATTGTTCGAATGACGAGGATGAAGGATGGTCGATCCTGGGATAATGATGTTAGGGCCCGCCGTATTGGCTTTCTTAGTAAACGTGGCTGCTTGAGTTTTTGCTGCATTGAACTAGATAAAATTTCTATCGCCCCAAGTTCGAACTTTCTCCAGATTTTGATTGATTGTTGTAATCTGCTCCTATCTGCAGGGATCATTCTCAGTCGCTGGTAAGGGTTTTTCTGATCTAAATTGGGAGACATGAGTACTGTCATCTGCAAAACTGTAAACAGGGTTATTGGTTTCGGTCTGCAGGTCACTAATATAGATGAGGAACAGAGTTGGTGAGAGTATTGCACCCTGAGGCACGCCCGCATTAATGGTCAATGCGGGAGATGTGTCGCGCAAAGATCGGTTCTTAAGAATACTGGAAAGTCGGCTGTAGAGAAACGCAGGCAATCCGAAGGACGGCCGGCAGCTTGTTTGGGTTGAGTTGTTGGCAATCCGTGATGCCAAACTCTGTCGAATGCTTTCGAAATATGCAAGGCAATCGTTCGAGATTCTCCGTAGTTCTCAATTGCCCTACTCCATATACGAGTAACCTAGGCCAATATATCTCCTGTCGATCTGTCTTTGCGAAACCCGTATTGGTTATCGCTAATTATTCTGTTTGTATCTAACTACTTGAGTGGTTGATGATTGACTACACGTTCCATGACTTTGGAGATTATTGGAAGCAAGGCAATTGGGCGATAGTTTGAGGGCGTGGTTTTCTTGCACCAGGTTGCACTCGGGCGACTTTCCAAGAAGATGTGAGTAAATCTTTTTTCAGTAAGACGGAGAAAAAGTGTGGACAAAATGGGTTTTAGTTCGTTGGCGCAGTTCTTTAACACGATGTCAGTATTCCGTTAGGTCCTATTCTTTTTGTATATCTATTCTAAATTGGTTCAGTATCTTTGCTGTATGTGAAATGTTGCATGAAGGGCCCCCAGAGCTACCCGGCACCCTGAGATTCGAATGGTCGGGGAATTTACCTCCGGAATATTTTCATCATGAAGAACCATCATGTCCATATATTCCTATTGTGAAACCCGAAACTACCAGCGTGGAAGCAGAACGTGATTCGGAAAAACCACTTAACACATCCTAGTTCATGTGATGTGGTCCTTCACCGGACGCATAATACGATCCTTTATAGTCCTACGGCACTCTGCTATATTAGCCGCTTCTGATTGGTAAGTTAACGTCAGCTTAGAGTATTGTTAACTCTTCACGCATGGCCCCCCGCTCGCTTCGGTCGCTGCGGGACGCAACCAAACAAAACAACCTTAATAAAAAACCCTTAAAATGAAAAAAAAAACATGTGTATAGTTCACACGTAGTAGAAGTGAAACCTTCATCAAACTATACCAAGCGGCCACCCATCCAAGTATACTAACTACGCCCGATAATGTTTAACTTCAATGATTGGGCGTGACCTACTATTTACTGTTTTACTCTCAACATGTAACAACTCAAGCATAACTGTATTCTATCTTATTCCCTCGCAGGCTACATCCTTCATATCTCTACTATGTTGGTGTTTGGAACCTTCGGCAACATGCACTAAAACTGAGTTTTATCCACAATACCGAAACAGAATTATTGCATTCGACGCGCGTTTCGCTAACCATGTTAGCATCATCAGGAGGTAATTAAAACTACATTAAAAACTCTACCTAACGCGCTTTTATACTAAATATTTGCTTATTCAAGCGGAACCAAAGGGACCCACTAGTCATGCTTTCTTAATGTTGAACTGATTTTGGTATACTAATTTTAAACCTACTTCCTTAAAGACTTTTTGGAGTTCTCTAGTATACTGAGGATTATCTGGTATCAAGAGCATGCTTTTGATAATAATCATCAGAATAACAATTAAAAATTTAAAATTAATTCATAATATAACTGATCGGAGATTATTAGACGCATATGAATATGAAAGTATGGAAATTATTAAATGTAAGAATAGTTTAAATAGAGATAGAGAACCTATTCCGTATAGTACATTGTATTGGTTGATCAAGCGTGACTATTAAGTTTCCAGAATTGGTCCCTTTGGTTCCGCTTGATTAAGCAAACATTTAATATAAAAGCGAGTTAGGTAGAGTTTTAATCATCACCTGATAATGCTAACATGGTTAGCGAGACGCGCGTCGAGTGCAATAGTTCTGTTTCGGTATTTTGAATAAAACTCAGTTTTACTGCATGTTGCCGGAGGTTCCAACCCCCAACATAGTTGAGATGGCTTCACGGTCAGCAGAACTTAACCTTTATCGTAAGATTTCTACTAAGATTAGGCTAGTGAGTGCAGATATTTTTCTAAAGTCTAGTAAAAAATTTAATGTTTTCCCAAATATTGTTAAAATTGTTTTACCTAAATCATCTCCAGTTACAGAAAAAATTCTTTTGTCAGACAAAAGTGGCTAGATTTAGAAGTCAAAAATATGTACAGTAAACTAAATATGTTTGAATTAGAAGCATACAGACTTTATAAAAAAACTAACATTTAGATTAACAAATATTGTACATGAAGAATGGTACGAGTTTCAGAGAAAGCTGTTTTTAGTAATTGATACAAAATACGTCAAGAAAATGTCATCCATCAATAAGAAACTTAAAAAACTTAGGAAAAAGTCTGATAGTTTTCAGGAAGACGTAATCGTAAGCATTGTGGAAAACCTATCTTCTCAATCTTTTGATAAATATGAAGTAGGTCTTTTAAATAAGGGTCTGAATCCTGCATTGCCTCCACTAACTTACTTAATATTGTAGGTAATATAGAAAGCTTTATTCAACATCTTCCTGACTCTACTAAAGGCTTTGTTAGAGAAGCATGTAGGAATCAGATCTCAAAAAATGCAATTAATAATAATGTTAACTCTCGTCCTGGAAAGGGAAAAAATATAATCAAGAGATTAAAGGAGAAAGATGTTTTCTATCTAAAAGCTGACAAAGGTAATAAGGTTGTTATATTAGACAAAAGCGAATATTTTCAACTAGTTGATAATTTAATAGAATCCCGGACCTATAACAAAATCTCAAGGAATCCTTTATCTAAGATGGTAACACAAGTTAAAAACACTTTGAAGAAATGTAGCAACCTAATTTCTGATCAAATTAAATACAAATTATCTGTGAGCAATCCTACTATGCCGAAACTCTATTGTCTTCCCAAGATTCATAAACCTGGGAACGCAATGCGTCCCATAGTCTCGGCAATAGGATCGCCAACTTATAATATATCCAAGTGGCTAGCAAACCTATAAAACAACAGAATTCAATAGTACTAAATTCCTTAGATTTCATAAACAAAATTAAAGGTACGAATATTTAAGGAAGGTGAAATTTTAATTTCGTTTGGTGTTTGCTCATTATTTCCTAGTGTACCAATCCCACAGACCTTGTAATACCTTGGTGAGTTCCTTGAGTTGATAACGAAATCAATCAAGAATATTTAGCTTTAACCAAACTTTGCATGGATCAAAATTATTTTTAATATAAAAATAACTATTACCAACAACTTGAAGGCACGGCAATGGGCAACTGTTTATCGCCATTCTTAGCTAACCTTTTCATGAGTAAATTTGACAATGAAATCAGTCAGGACTTCAATTAATTTCCAAGGGTATGTGGATAACATTTTCGCGATTTTGACGCAATAACCGCTAATATCGAAGATTTTGTAACCAAGTTAAACAACCGTTTCCCCACCATAAAATTTACTTATGAAGTCGAGAACAATGGCAAACATCCATTTTTGGATACTTTAGTGATTAGCAACGATAATAACACACTAGAATTTGATATTTATAAGTAGAAAAAGTACTGCCACTAACCAATATATTCCCAATTACTCCTTCCACTACGACCAACACAAAACGCCCAGCTTTAATTTTTTGGTACACTGTATGGTTAACTTTCCCCTCAGCAGAGGAACATTTAATAATGAAAAGGAGACAATTAAGAACATAGCGAAAGTCAATGGTTTCAATACTAACCTAATAAATAGACTAATTAATAGGCATTTGTTTAGAAAGGCCATTCGTGGTTACATTTCTTTCGTCAATCAGGATGAAAATACAAAATATATTTCGATACCATATAATCCTCAGTATACTAGAGGACTCCAAAAAGTCTTTAAGGAAGTAGGTTTAAAATTAGTATACCAAACTCAGTTTAATATTAAGAAATTATTAGAAAGAAATGGAATATAAGAAATTGCATGGATTGTAACCAAAAATACATTGGGCAAACTAAAAGATCTATACAAACGAGATTCAATAGCTCATTTAAAGTAGGTATGGTAGAACAGAAAAATCAAGTGTTGGCGAGCATGCTATTGATAATAATCATAGAATAACAATTAAAAATTAATTCATAATATAACTGATATTAGATGCATATGAAAGTATGGAATTATGGAAATTAATACATTAGGGCCTATTCCGTATAGTCCATTGTATTGGTTGATCGAGCGTGACTAGTGGGTTTCCAGAATTGGTCCCTTTGGTTCCGGTTGATTAAGCAAACATTGAGTATAAAAGTGAGTTAGGTAGAGTTTTAAATTTAGTTTTAATCATGTCGTGATGATGCTAACATGGTTAGCGAAACGCACGTCGAGTGCAATAATTCTGTTTGATTATTGTGGATAAAACTCCGTTTTAGTACTTCATATCTCTTTTTACTGTCGCTTTTTTCTTTCATCGAGTCTCTAATCACACCCATTCTAAAGAAGTTTTCACTTCAAAAATACATAAAATAAGAGTTTTAAAAGATATTAAGCGCATTCGCATTTAGGAAACTCCCACTCGAAAAACTATGTTTTTATCCGATCGGACAGTTATACCGTTCCGATGTGTTTTCTCACCGCAAAAGTCATGACTTCAGTATATTGTATTCGTTGCTTGGCAACATGCTGAGATAACCCACCTCTGTAAAATACTATTTCATTGAACCTGATACATTAATTTTTGAGACACCCTATATATGTATATATTTTGAGACACCCTTAATACATGTAAAAGATAAATCAAGTCATAAATTGAAGTCGAGTTTTTGCGAGGTTTTTTGGAGGAGATCCGGAAGGTATTGCTCGAGAACGAAAAATAGGGAGTCAGAAACCAGCGGGGTGTACGGTTTATATTGGTGAATTGTTTTGCTTCTGTGTTGCAATATTATGTCATTACAAGTCGGTAAAATGAAACTTATAATATTGTTATTAACATAATTTGTACCATTATATATTTTATACTCATTGATAATTCATAAATTGATGGTATTAACCTATATATATTTTGATATTGTTATACACCTTATTTGCACAAATATTTCATTTATTCTCATTGATAATTCATATTTGATGGCATAATGTGTGTATATATTTTGATATTGTTATTAACATAACTTACATAAATATTTATTTTATTTGCATTGATAATTCATATTCGATGGCATAACATGTGTATATATTTTGATATTGTTATTAACATTAATTTGCATAAACATTTCTCCTATTTTCATTGATAATTTATATTCGATGGCATAACATGTGTATATATTTTGATATTGTTATTAACATTAATTTGCATAAACATTTCTCCTATTTTCATTGATAATTCATGTTTGATGGCATAACGTGTGTATGTGTTTTGGTATTGTTATTGACGTGATTTGCATGAATATTTCTCCTATTTTCATTGACGGTCATATTTGGTGGCATGACATGTGTGTGTATTTTGGTATTGCTATTGGCATGGTTTGCACAAGTATATTGATTTTATTCTCATTGATGATAATTCATATTTGATGGCACAAATTCATATTTGATGGCACAACGTGTGTATGTGTTTTGATATTGTTGTGAACCTAGTTTGCACGAATATTTCGTTTGTTCTCATTGATGGTTTGTGTTTGATGGCCTAGCATGTGTGTGTGTTTTGATGATGGACCTGGTTTGCACGGATATTTCGTTTGTTCTCATTGATGGTTTATATTTGATGGCCTAACGTGTGTATGTGTTTTGATGTTGTTGTGAACCTGATTTGCACGGATATTTCATTTATTCTCGTTGATGGTTTGTATTTGATGGCCTAGCATGTGTTTATATTTTGATATTGTTATTAACATAATTTGCATAAATATTTCTCCTATTTTCATTGACAATTCATATTTGATGGCATAACATATGTATATATTTTGATTGCTATTAACATAATTTCACAAGTATATTTTATTCTCATTGATAATAATTCATATTTGATGGCCCAACATGTGTATATATTTTAATATTGTTATAAACATAATTTGCACAAATATTTCATTTGTTCTCATGGATAATTTATATTTGATGGTATAACAAGTGTATATATTTAATGCAATCGTTTTATGCTGTTAATAACACTGTGTATTGTTTCCTGTCTCTTCGTGCTGGAATTTTAGTTTTCGTATGACTGTGATTGTAATGTAAGCAAGGGACTTGATGAATCCACTAACATTTTCCTCCCCTGACTGAGCGAATATCCTAGCTATAAATCGTGAGCTTGCGAGCAAAGCACCCTAAGTCGTTTTTTTAACAAATGCTATATTTTCAATGATTTGCTTTTGTATGAAACCTATGTGAAATTTAAATTAACATTATTTTGTAACCATGATTTTTGACTTGATGCCAATTGCTTATAAGCACCCGAAATGATAAAGGATCTGTAGCCTGTGCACAATTACACAGAATGAAACCACATATCTTAATTGAAATGTATTATATCGAAATTACTATGACTAATAAGCAACAGTAAAGGAATATTATTCAATCACAAATAATATAATCAATCGCTAAGCGATGACGAAGGAAATATATATTAATCGGCCTGCAGGTCTTACTAGAGATATTAACGCAATTTGCAACTATAGCTGAGTAGCCTCCCGTACGGGACCTCAGTACCTGCTGGCGACGTCTGGCTAACTAATACTAAACTCTTCAGTTTTGAATGTATTGTAGTATTGTCACAAGTGTGGAACGACAAATTGCGGTGCGTGAGACAGTAATTTAATTAATTGTTATACTAATAAAGGTTGTACAGCATAACTCGGTTTAGGAATTGGGATCGAGGTTTTCTCTGCCATGCTCTTTTCCCTCGTGAATTCCAGGCGGAGTATGGCACGCTTTTCTTTAATAAATTAGGCGTATTAGGAATCTGTGGTTTAATTTACATGACGCACCTTTCCCTCAAATTTCCCTAATTGTGTTTGGTCGAAGCGCAGTCCGAATAATTAAAATTGTGTAAGATATCATAATAACACAACGTAGGTATTAATTTTCTTTTCAATCTATTTGACGATCATTGGCAAAATAAAGGCAAAGCACAATTTTACTTATCTGATTCAACTATGTTGAATCGACCCGGGTACGTTACACTACAATGCATTAACTGTACGTACAACATTTCCGTCCTATGCCGGGAATATTACATTTCTGTCATATTTAAACACCTTGTTTATCAGATCTGACGTTTATCAAAAGCAAGATTTAGCTATGATTTCCCGAGTTACGGGATAATCTCTAAGCCCGCTCGATTCAAAACTAACATATTACGTTGAGTTTAAATTTAAAACACCGTTTACATTTAGAGTAATCTTTGGCTCTATTTTTATAAATACGTATTCTAATTAATTCCGATCTGATGAAAAATAGTGTGGGCAACTCGTAGGAAAAGCACATTCCTGGACTCCCTGTGTTGCTGGCCTCGGCTGCGCCTCGTCCAGGAATGTTTTGCGTTTCCTACTAGTTACACAATATACTATTTAAAAAAAAAACTTGTATTCTAATATACCTGCGATTATTTGAAAATGTTAACATTCTCAGCTCGTTGACAGGAAACAAAACTCGCTATTCTGATATTGTTAAGGATTGCTAGGAAATCGCACGTAACAATCCGAGAATATTAATTTTCGATCTCGGGCGGAAAAGTTATCGTAAATAACAGTCCGGGAATACTGCTTTTTCGGCCTAGACTTCGGAGGAAAAACACATTCTCGACCGAGATTATTTAACTTTTCTTCCTACGTACGCAATATACTTACTATTGTCCATTGTTTGCTTCATATTTAGTTCTTGAATTAGGTTGAAATGGTATGTATGTACCTGACATTATTATATAAAAACACAATAAAATTTTCTTATGATTTATTAGCTAATGTTTTAGGAAAATGTTATAAGAATTACGAGAGCATAATATAATTATCGATTACGAGAGATGTTTTCGTACTCCCCTAACGTGTCCCTTGTTAATTTTCTCGCTTAATCGGTAATGTACCTTTTTGCTCTCTTAACACACAAATAACTATCATTTTCAACGAATAAGATGATACATCATTTTTACAAGTTACAAGTTACATATTTTTGTATTATTGTTGAATAAAAGAAGGCTAATGAAAAGAGTTTCAAAAATAGAAATGGGTCCGGTCCGTGCTATCGGAAATCATTACTCAGCTATTAAAAAATCTGGAAATTTCACAAATTTTGCCAGAATGTTAGGTTCTGACGCAAAATGTTGGAAGCAAAATACGCACTATCGAAAAACAGTTCCTTTTAAAGTAAGATTTATAACGTTGAAGGTAGCCTCAGCTACTTGTTTAAAATTTCGAAACAATCCATCTCAGCAATTACTTCTGAAGTATATAGGAGCTTATTGGAATATCTCCACCAGGAAATGGAGGTATGTATTTACACACACATTCATTCAATTTTTCGAATTATTGCATCTATTTTATCTGATGCCATTGTATTTTGCAAGTTGCTCATCAGAATTTATATAAGTATAATTTTACGGCTCTGAAACCGTGACTATTGATACGGAACTGTTCGAGTAGAAAAAAATGTATGTGATGCTTCAGGAGAATTTTTGTACTTTCCCATTTCTGCCTCAAAAAGAACTTGATTAATATTATGTTTGGCAACTATAAGGGAATAATCATCTAACTTGTCTAGTGTTTTTGAAACATATTCGCCATATACTTCCGTTTCACTTCGATCATTCTCTTCTTTTTCTACGGTAGATTTCAGAATATTGTACACCTCATCAATTCTAGGGTATTCTTTTTGTTTTTTACGAGGTACCAGCTTTGGAGAGACAAATGGTTTACTTTGCCCCCTTTTCGGACTTATACCAGATGATACAGTCTCAACATGATTTTCAAATATTGGAAACTCTTCTTTAACAAATGAGTGACAGTCTTCGTCTGGTTCATGCTCGCTATCAACACTTTCGCCTTCCTCAAACGATTCAGAAATCTGAAACAATTAAAAAGGAAATTTATTATTTATTACATAGAAATTATTTTAAAATCAATTCTATATAATCTTTGTCCGTTATCCCGGATTCCCCCCTCAGATTTAAAAAATGTCAATTTAAATTTAAAATCTTTAAGCAGAGGAATTTCTTAGTACGACATCGAATAATTATATCGATCTTTGTTACAATTCTAAAATTAAATTTCAACAGTTGTGTAAATAAAGTTTCGAAAAATCAATATTTATTTTATATACTGCAGAAAAATAATGTAATTTAAGGGTCAAATCTAACATATAGTTGAGATAAAGATTTTACAGTTGAACTTCAAGCTCAAAAAATATCATCTATATAAATATTTTTTTCAGTTTTCCATATAACGAACATTTTTTAACGAATTTCTTAATAATATTAACGCAAAAGGCCCTATAATCCAATTCAATCTAGAAAAAGAAATCAGTGAACAACTTTCATTCCTTGACATTCTTATAAAAAAGAACTTACAGAGTTTCGAAATTAAAATATACACAAAACCGACGCAGTTGTAGACTTTTTGAAAATTATAAGTATAAACCTTTAATTTGGTGGCGTTATATAGATGATATTTTTCCAATTTTCCATATAACGAACATTTCTTTAACGAATTTCTAAATCATATTAACGCAAAATACCCTATAATCCAATTCGCTCTGAAAATGAAATTAATGAACAACTTTCATTCCTTGACATTTTTATAAAAAGGACTTACACAGTTTCGAAATAAAAATATACACAAATTCGACACATATAAAACAGATATTTAAACTTTAAATGAAATCATCAAATAATGGTTAAAAAGGGGGTTGTAAAAAGTGTATATGATCGAATGAAAAGAATTTGTAATAATAAAAATTTCAACATAGAAAGAGAATTTCCAAATAATGTTTTGATTAATAATAACTAGCCTATTGATTATATTCTAAAATATTTTATAGACTTTGGTCAGCCAAATATTAGACAAAATCAAAATAGACCTGTTTTGAAACTCTTTTCCCTTATATTCCTGGTTTATCAGACAAAATAAAGCGAATAACAAATTCAACATTCGCAGCATTTTCAAAACAGAAAATACCTTTAGATCTAAACTGACAACCAAACGTACATTAAAAATACACAATTCCACATATCGCATATTTATCAACTGCATTTGACAATAATCACAGATAACAATAGAGCGCTTCAAATATTTTAGAAAAGAAACTATTATGAAAAAAACGTGAAATTAAAGAAAGTGCTTTAATATTATTAAATAAAGATGAACGTGTCGCGACAGTTTAAAATTATATAACATCGTGTTTGGCAGTTGTTTTAAAATAGCGACGAAATGAAAAAGTCGTTAGTCAGAAGAGGTGGATGTATAAACTCTTATAAAAAAAACAATAAACATTGTTTTCCTTATATTAAGATTACCTTAAGAATGTACCTGTCCCTTATGGCCACAAACAGCAGTGGAGAAAACTGATATTCAAAATTTAAGTTAATCAAGCTTGTCATGAAATGACATTTTAAGACAACAAATATTATAAGTAGCTTCATTAATACGAAGTATAGGTGCAAACTAATTAGCCATTAAGTCATTATGATTATGTGAAAATTTTCTATAATTTAATAATAAACTTTAAACGTTTACTTTAAAGTTTTTAATTGGAGTGTTGCTGAAAATGCGGTTTTTGTAAATTAATTTAAAAAATACATTTTCACACGTTCAACCGAGATAAATACGGGTCATATACGCTATATATATACGCTATATTACCTATTGAAGAGATTTAGTAACTACCTTTCATACACAATATATGGATATTTGTATTGCCAACCTCTTAGAAGAACGGCAGGAGATTAGCCTGATTAGCAAAGACTATTTCTTTCAATTTATAGAATTTCCCTCACTACTTAATTGACAAATATATTGTGTTACGTATCGCAAGCACCAACAGCGTATATGAATATTACAGTTAAAGATTAGTATTATATTAATAGCTTTTGTTAATGTAAATTATAACTTTATATAATATGATGTGAGATGCCAAAAACGGAGTGGAAAACCCTAACTATTACCACCACCTTCTATCAAAATCTTTGGATTTACCCCAACAATCGCCGTTACCTGCAGTTATTAGCAAAGATGTGCCTCATATTCTTATTTGTGATGACTAAAGACCGGATTTATGAATTTTGCGTATATATGCATATTTTTGTGTGCCACTGCTAAAAGATTTTTCGTGCTCAAATAGCAGAAATTTGGCACAGTGGCCTCTGCGTGACGTCAAATAATATTATTTAATGGGGTACACTCTGTAAAGTGTAGATATCTCAATTGTATTATGTACCTAGATCTCCTACACTATTAGACGGTTAGTTGTTTAGGTAGTTTTCGCGCGCTGTTGGATGGTTTTCGATTCCACCCAACATGTTTTTCTCGAATTAATCTCTATTTTAAAAATTAACCCTCGAGTTAACCCATGATACAAATGAAAAGTGAATCATGGAGTTAACCTATGTTTTTGATATTCAAGTAAGTACACAAAATGTTTTGTTGCTAAGATAATATGTAAATATTTTATTTTTTGATGATTTACCTAAAAAATAGCAGTAATAAGTATTAACAAATTTTAGCAGTTTGGGCGTGGTTCCCCACATTTCTCCCCTCTAAGTAGCTCTTCACCATTTTTCAAAGCCGTGAGCCGCCACTAGAAATCTCATTCCTTTGCTCATGGAAAACTTGGCAACCCTACATAAAATCCGGTCTTTAGTGATGACGCATTCCGGTTAATGCTAAAAATCATGACACCCTACCCGTATTTGGGATATTGGCAAAAGGGTACTAAAGACAGATATAAATTACATGTTGAGTAGATAGGACGTGACGCATTGTAGAAAACGTTTTCATAATAATTTATAATGTTTGCAGTGTTTAGAGTACTGAGACTGAGAAAGCCAACGCTCTACTGGCAATACTGGCATCTGATAAGGCAACGATTTGCAACGCTTTATGGCATGTGTATATTTAAGTAATTGTTTGCGAAATAGTAAATAATTTTCAAGCATTTATAACGTATGTCTAGTTTTGGCGCAAATTTATATTCATCAAAATTTTGACATTAACTTTATTTAAATTTTAGTTATAGTTAATAATATTATAAACAAAAAAACGGTATGTGCTTAAAACCACACGATAGAAGTGAAAAATTCAACAATACTAGATAAATGTTATGAAAGATAAGTATTTTTTGTTCGATGTTTAAAGTAAAATTTTACCTAGAAATCTCACATAACATAAAATCAGCATCGCTTGAAAAATGTCAAATTTGATATTTCAGGCAAATAAATCTACTTACCTATCACAAAAACTATTACGCATCGAAATGGGAAAAGTTAAATTTTACCTCAATAACTCAATATCTGCCATAAAATCCATTAGAAATTACTTCTAATCACCACATTTTCCGTTCCTGACCCATTTTCCTGCTTCAACCATTTTCAATGAGATTTCAGGCCAATAAATTTATAAATCTACCTATTTTAACTTAACCTCATGTCAAAAGTAAAGATATCTATTAAGACTCGTAAAATTGCTGAAAATTGAAAACTTCGTATTTTTTGCGATTTTCTGAAAATTTCAATAATTTAACATCGTATTTCCCAAACTCGTACGAAAAATTTGTACAGAACTTTTTACTATTGCAGAAATCACGAGGTTTACGAATCTGAGATTGATTTCTTGTAAATAACTATGCGTTGGCTGGCACATACGCTTAAATTAGATCTTTCAATCTTAAAATCTATAATTTCACCATTTCAGCATTTTTAATCGGATCAGTGCGGTTTTTTGATATGTCCTATATACGAAAGTTTGGTTACTCAAGATTATTCTTTTTCCAGTTATAAAATATTAAGTGGTGACGTATCGTGTCAAAACTTAAAGGGTCGCAAAGTTTAAATTCAACTAGCTCATCCTGTATAAAAGAGATGCATTATAAGATCCTTTACACAAATAGTGCACTATATAAAAATCGGCCTTTCCTATTTATTGGTCAATCCGCATGGCCCTCCGCTCGCTTCGCTCGCTACGGGGGCTCAAGAAAAGAAAACTAACCAGGTGCTAACCCAAACTAACCCAAGACATACCCAAAATCAAGAAAAAAAACTGTTTAGAAACATAATCTTTAAAAAAATAATAAAAAAATAGCAGCGGGTTCGAACCTCGGCCGTCCAGGTGAGACCCAGCTGTATAAACCTCTACACCACAAGTGCTCTTGACAGAAATCGATTGCATCACGCAGACATATCGTAATACGAGATGGATCGACCAATAGGAGAGGTCGATTTTTACATAGTGCACTATTTGTGTAAAGGATCTTTAAATGCAAAAGAGATCATTCCCATAGTGTGTTTCTAATATTTTTCGAGAAAAAAATGAATGGCCGTATTCGCCGTTTTTGTTCTTAAGCCAGGCTTTGTTAAGCTAGGCTCTCCTTTAAAGCCTGGCTTACACTTTAATGTAATGCACTGAAAGAATTAAGCCAAGCTTAGCTAAGCTTCAAATATATTTGGCAACATCTAAATATTCTAACCTCATTTTAAAATTTTTGTGACTTGTTGTTTGTTGCGTTTTGTTTTTGAGGTTTTGATAAAAGTATAATTTCGAATATTATCTAGATTAAAAAATCATGAATGAAATCATAAAGACAGTTCGTGTGTCAAACTTTACGTTATCAGAAAAGATCCATTTACTTCATTTAATTGGTAATAAGTATGCTGTAATTTTGAAGGATAAGAACACTGAGCGAGCCTTCGGCCTCATCATCATGCTTAGTATTGAAGCAGAATTTAGTGCAATATCAAGCGGCACCACATTTTAAAGTGCTGCATCGTTAAAAATGTGCTATGAAAATACAAAAGAACTGCGAAAATCTCTAGCAGACGAAAAGAAAGAAACACTTCTCACTCTCCAAAAACAGAATGGATATGATATATTGATTTCAATTTTAATAAGAAAACACTAGTGGGACACCTTAATCCGTTCAACGATAACCCATATATGTTACCCATTGCACATGTCCAATACAGAGAAAATCATATAATAGAATTTGATTTTGTCGAAGAGTCAGAAGAAGAAGGACAAGAAAGAAACACAGATGCAGCCTCCAAAGAATTGCCAAGAGATTCACTGCATCAGGCAAAAGTCATTTACTAAGCTTAAATCTAATTGTTTTGGTAGACATTAGAATACGTGTGATTTTGCGAATTTTATTTTCAGACGAGTGCCTTGCTCAGCACTAATGGTCATGAAGTGAACGTAAATATAGAAGCTAGTTCAGGTTTGAATTTAAAAATAATCAATGATACAATACATTGAATACCTACACACTAAAGCAATTACAGACACCTATTGGTTCTTCACTCCAGCCAGACTAGAGTTCGGAACAAAAACATTCTCTGAAATTTTTTGATAATACAGTGAGTTTTCTTTTTTAATGTACATAATAGAAATTCCATTATATTGATATGCTATCTGTCATGGTAACATACCTAATAATATATCTTTATAGGTTCTTGTCCTGAACAATAATTAAAACCTTTATGAAAAACAGGTAAGGCATATAAACAACGAAAATGCTCTTATAATGAGAAAAAGTAAATTGGAATATTAACTTCTTGAAGTAGAACTGGCCTTAAAGAACAGTCAATTTGGTACCTAAACCCTAATTAGCTATTGATATTTGTTTGTAATGTGTTTTTGTTTTGTTTGCTCAGGCATTTTTTTTAAGTTGCTCAATTATGTCCAGTCAGAGTGCCTCCATGTTACAAAACAGCTGTGACATAAAATAATATGATATATTTTTTGTTTTATTTCTATCAATATAACTTAAAAAAAAATAGTTAAGTATCTATAATAATTATTTATTTCTTACAAATTGTTGAAATAGTTTTTATAATATATCTTCTAAAGTCATTCATGATGTACTCATGCAAATTGACTACAGGAATTTGTTGTTGCTGAATTAAGTAGTCTAAGGGTATGGTTTCGGTAGAACTGCTGGCAGTAACGTCTGGCAGTCAAGCACCGATCTTTAGGAATATTTTCCTATATTATTATATATGTTTCGGACGCTCTAGCGAAAACACATATATTATTTGCCTTAAGCTCGGTGCTTGACTGCCAGACGTCGCGGCCAGACGTTACTGCCAGCAGTTCTACCGAAACCATACCTTAATTCTTCAGCATTTGTGCCTATTGGTGGTGGTGGAGCCTCTTGATGCATAAATAAGGCAATATTATGGAGCACAGATGTAGCCACTATCATGGCTAATGAATTATTGAGGCTACATCGGATCCCATAACAGAGCACTGGAAATCTTTTGTAGACTCCATTGGTTCTCTCTATATAATATCAGGTTTGAATATGTGATTCGTTATATAACTGTTCTTCATTAGTTACAGGATTTCCCAACGGAGTCAGTAAATATGGTTTCACTGGGTAACCGCTATTCCCTAAATTATGAAATTATAAATTATAGTTATTAATTGAGGGCATAGTTAGTCATCGATAAACAAGAAACAAGGTAAGGTTGTTTTTAGTAGAGGACTAAACTCGGCTTTAAAGGCCGTAAGCCTCCAAAATTGAAGGCTTAAAATTAAGCGTGCTTGCGGTGCATATAAAAAATTCTAGTTAAGTGCACTTAACCCTTAAGCTTAGCTTTTATATAAGTATACAGCGAAAACGGCCATAAAACCTTCATTATTTGACCTAGAAATTGATGTGTTAATTTTTTCACAGTCCTTGTTGGGGGGGGGTACAGTTTTTAAAAGCAGAGTTTAAAAAAGTTAAAATACAAACACGAGTGTTTATGATAAATATATATAATTAAAAAAATGCATTTTAACATTATTAAACACTATCATAATTAATAATTAAGTCGAATAATAATATCAATTAAAAAAAATAAATTAAAATATAAAAAAAGATGGGGATATGAAGCCCTAAAAAGTTACTGGAGGGCAACTTTTTAGATAAGAACATCTATTAATATATAATTAGCCATACCGTTACTGTAATATTTTTATCCTGTTGCGATTCGTTTTAGCCCATTTATTTGGTGCTTTTGGTTACTTTGCGTTAGTCGTTCTGTCGTTCAAGCAACTTTCGGTTAGTTTCGGTTAGTTCCAATTTATTTGAGGCATTTGAATCGACGCAGATACGCTATAATCAAAATTAAAGTATTTGGTTAGTTTTGGCAAAGAACATTCTATTGTGTACTATAATATTCTTTGGTTTTGGTTAGTCAGCAAAATTCGATTCGTTTTAATTAGTTTTAACCCAGATAGCACCCCACATCTCAAAGACGTCGTGTTTATGTCCATATTATGATTGAACGTCTGAAGACCTAAACACGACATCTTTAATACATCTTTCAGAAGACATCTTAAAGTTGATTCATGATGGACGTCTTTAAGACGTCTTTTTAAAGCCTCACGAGCACTTTGTATTTGTTGGTTCTAGACCTTGAACAAACGAAATAGAACGACAACAGTAAAGGTCTACAGTGTTGCCTTTTATAGGTATTTTACCCGAAATTTCGGTATTTTGGTAATGTTTGTTAGTAAGTGTATTGCAACTATTAGTGATATGTGGCAATTAAAATATCTTAAAAAATGTGTAATGGAAATTGCTTTATAATCTTCATTATATATAACAATAATTTAATTTTTTTTCGTACGCATTTCTATTTATAGTCGTAATTTTTTATTTCATTTTCAATTTATGCAGTAATTTTTCATAAAATCGCTTGATTTTTGTAGTAGGTTCCTCTTTTTTAATCTAGTTTGATCACTTTTTTGCGACTAAAAGTTGTTATTTTGTCATTAATCAGGAGTATTTAGGTTTTTCATGTGGCAACACTGCTTCTGTGTTGCAGGTTGGAGCGGCCATTTTCTAATTTTAAAGCGTCACAGGCAGCGGCTGCCCAGCGTAAACCGTTGTTCATTCTCGATAAAATTAGATTTCGGCTCGTGAATTTGTAAAATATAATAAATCTCTGATAGTTTGTATTACTTTGTGGTTTGTATCGTTACGTTTATCGTGCTTAAAGTGTCGAAACGGAGGTTGAAAGTTGAAACGTAGGGGCGCTTGAGAAGTAAGGACTTCGAAAATAAGAGAAGCTGAGATGCAGAAGAACTAATTAAGATAACATTAAACATGTAATTTAGGTTATTGATAATAACAGATAATTACATATTTTTCTAAAAATGATCTGTTTAATTAAATGAGTTCGTCTTTAAGATATCATACAAATAGGTCTTTAAGATGTCACATAAATATACGTCTTTACGACGTCGTTTTTTGTACCATTTAATTTCCTAAAGATGTCTTAAAGACGACGCAAGGCGTAAACAGAACCTCTGTAAGATGTCTCGAATATCTGAACATGGCATCTTTAAGGCGTCTTTAGGATATCTTTGTGCTGTTGGAAAACTTACTTCAATTTTTGTAACTTATTTTATTCCGATACGTCTTAGCCCATTTTGGTGTCTTTGGCTTCTTTTAATTAGTTTTGGTTAGTCATTTAATCAGCTTTCGGTTAGCTTTAGTTGGCATTAATTTATTTTAGTCATTTGAGCCGGTTCCGATACGTTATAACCAATTTTTAATGTTATTGGTTAATATTAGTTAGTAGCCAAAATTCAGTTAATTTAAGATATTTTCAACTCACCTTAATATTTTTAATCTGTTCCGATATGTTTAGCCCTTTTTGGTGCTTTTGGTTACTTTCGGTTAGTCGTTCATTCAGTTGTCTGGAAACTTTAATTAATTTTAATTTATTTTAGTCATTTGAACCGGTTCCGATACGTTATAACCAATTTTAGTGTTTTTGGTTAGCTTTAGCTAGTCGCCAAAATAGGTTAATTTGGATTAGTTTAAACTTACTTAATATTTTTAATCTGTTCTTATACGTTTTAGCCCGTTTTGGTGCTTTTAGATACTTTTGGTTTGTCATTTAATCAACTTTCTGTTACTTACAGTTAGGTCCAATTTATTTTAGTCATTTCAGCCGGTCGAATACGTTATATAACCAATTGAAATATTTTTTGTTCATTTTAGTTAGTCGCGAAAATTTTGTTAATTTGGGTTAGTGTCAACTTACTTTAATATCTTGCCCTTTTTGGTGATTTTGGTTGCTTTTAGTTAGTTTTGGTTAGTCGTTCATTCAACTTTCGGTTAATTTTAATTCATCTGATATGTTATTCTGTTAATTTGGGTTAGTTTTTACTTACTGTAATACTTATAATCTGTTCCGATACGTTTTAGCCCGTTTTGGTGCTTTTAGTTAGCCATTCAATCAACTTCCGGTTACTTACAGTTAGGTCCAATTCATTCCGATACGTCGCCAAACTTTAGTTAATTTGGATTAGTTTAAACTTACTTTAATATCTTGCCCTTTTTACTTTTGTAATTTGCCCTTTTTGGTGATTTTGGTTAGTCGTAGAATGAACTCTCGGTTAATTTCAGTTATTTTTAATTTATTTTAGTCATTTGAACCGGTCCCGATACGTTATAACCAATTTAAATGTTTATGGTTAGTTTTAGTCAGTCGCCAAGACTCGGTTAATTTGGGTTAGTTTTAACTTGAGTATTGCAATATTTTAAATCTGTTCCGATACGCGTTAGCCTGTTTTGAGTGTTTTGGTGCTTTTAGTTACTTTTGGTTAGTCATTCGGTCAACTTTCGGTTACTTACAGTTAGGTCCAATTCGTTCCGATACGTTATAATCAATTTAACTGTTTTTGGTTAATATTACTTAGTAGCCAAAATTTGGTTAATTTCAGTTAGTATCAACATACTTTAATGTTTTTAATCTGTTCGGGTACGTTTTAGCACTTTTTGGTGCTTTTGGTTATTTTGGGTTAGTCGCTCAATCAACTTTCAGTTAATTTCAGTTAGTTTTAATTTGTTTTAGTCATTTAAACCGGTTCCGATACGTTATAACTAATTTAAATGTTTTTGGTTAGTTTTGGTTAGTCACCAAAATTCGGTTCGTTTTAGTTAGTTTTAACTTACTTTAATTTTTGTAACCTGTTCCGATTATACGTTTTAGCCCGTTTTGGTGCTTTTGGTTAGCCGTTCAATCAACTTTCGGTTGGTTCTAATTTATGTTAGTCATTTGAACCGACTGCGATATGTTATAATCAAATTTAAGTTCTTGGTTAGTCGCCAGAATTTGGTAAAAACCGAGTTAAAACGCTCTTCATCATCGTAAAGTTTTTATTACCTCGGTAACATAAACGAATAGTCTAAGATCCGGCATTAGAAATATAGACCCTCATCTGTTATTTGACAATGACAAATATTATATGTTAGATAATATATTATAGATTGATAAATCGCAAATGGGTTGCCTAGCTAAATCTCGGACCAATGCCGTTAAATAATATAAATTCTAATTAATTTTTTTGAAACTACTTCCCCCA
Source organism: Pissodes strobi (assembly GCA_016904865.1). Classification (NCBI taxonomy): domain Eukaryota; kingdom Metazoa; phylum Arthropoda; class Insecta; order Coleoptera; family Curculionidae; genus Pissodes; species Pissodes strobi. The sequence goes on from MU191996.1 coordinate 29,196, forward strand.
TTTGTTATTCAAAAAATCTATAGACAACCATGGATGTGACAAAAGTTTTGCCAAGGCTACCTAATACTGTTGGGCAGGGAATGAAATAACCTTTCATTTCATAAAAAAATCGTTTAAATAACAGATGAGGGTATATTATTAACGCATACCTGGCAACCTCATAGTTGGGCCGAGAGGAAAGTAGGCCACCTATATTTGTCCAATTCCTTGTGTCACATTCTCTCAGCTAATGGTCGATTTTTTTGAATAACAAGTGGGGGAAGTTGTTCCAAAAAAGTTAATTAGAATTTATATTATTTAACGGCATTGGCCCCTGAATTAGCTAGGCAACCCATTTACGATTTATCAATCTATATATTATCTAACAGATAATATTTGTCATCGTCGAATAACAGATGAGGGTATATATTTCTAATATCGGATCTTGCACTAAAAGATAATGCGTACGCATATGATGCGTATGGCGTGATGTGGCAAATGTAGCATGCACTTTTTCACGATTTGAGGATAACAGAAACATTTTCAATATTAAAAATAATAATTTTAGGTAAATCGTAAATGATCCATTTTATGACGGCATATATCCCATAACAAGACAATTGTAAGTGACAATTTAGTTTGACTGCATATTTTATCTCTTTCAATCATTTTGTAAAATAATGGCCAGTTTATTGTAATAATAATATAATTGTTTACCTGTGATGTGTTTTTTGCATTTCGTGGCGTGTAACGGTCTCCCATAAACGTCATCGCTTGGTAGGCAAACCATTTTGAACTAAATTTCTCTGTAGCTTCTTTTAACTTTTCTCTTCTGTATGATGCCTACAATATTAAAAACTTATAATAAATCTATTTACAGACAGAACCATGGTAGGTCCTGATAATCTAAACATTAAGTTCTATATTGTATACGTCGCGTCGATAGTATTCAATTAGGCATAGATTTTGTAACACTCTATATTCCTAATTATTAAATTAATATTACTGGTATATGACCACATAAATTAAATGTACTTAAAAAATAGGAACAACATAATTCATTTATGATACAAAAAGTCGAATTACACTGAAAATAATTTGAAAATTCCAGTCAGTTTTGAAATTCAAGAAGATTTATTTAATTACCTGTAAACTCTGCCATTTCCTTTTAACTTCTTCAGCGGTTGTTTCGTATTTCGTCGCCAAGGCCGACCACGCGTCGTTTTTCTGCCTAGAAATTTTATAATATGGATCCGAAGGATTCCATATTACAGGAAACGATTCCACATCACTGATAAATAACAAAATTTTGTCACTAGGCAATTCCATATATTAGGCAAACAAACACGCTACACAGAATCGATCGAAAATTAAAAATACCGTCCACACGTGACGGACACGATCGAGCAAGAACGACGAACTTTCTTTGTTGTAGTGAGGCGATCGATCCCGTTCAGCGATGTTTGTTTTGTTCGTGCGCGTTATCGTCTCTACACTACTTGACGAAATTTTATTCGTTCCTAGTTTGTACTCATTCGGGTTCGTTCGACAATAGTCAGGTGCGCACTTGGTTTCTGTTAACAGTGCTGACACTACGAGTCCGAAGGACGCGTAGTATTCCTGTAGGGTACCGCAGTAAGTATTCAGTAGTATATAGGTGCATATTTATATTCAAAGTATTATGAATATACCAAAAAAATAATTTAAGCATAAAATTTTCTAAAAGGTTATTTAAACTTAAGAAGAATTAAGAATGGTATTTAGGGGAGACTGGGGAGGTTTGGGACAAAAATGATACCGTAAAGCAGGGATATTTGGTTATCTGGGGGCTATTTGACTCATTCGACGGAAAAAGATTCAAAATTCGCGCGTAAACAAGCGACCAATAAAATCGCAAACATATAGATACCGCTAGAAAGAGGATGAAAGATACTTTCAAGGGCCAGCCCCGTCTCCAGGAGTGAGGCGGCAAGGCAGCCGCCTCGGGCGGCCTATTTTTAGGGGCGGCCGTTTTTATTTTTTCTATAAAGTTTTAATGTGTTTGTATGTAACACGGTAAGCACTCTCGCAATGATTTTTTCGCATCTACTAAAATGTTTAATCTAAAAACCCGTACGAAAAACAAAATTAGGCAAATTATTTACAAATTTAATGCCACCCGCGGCGGTCTTTTAAAATAATTTTCTAATGAACCTAAGTCTTGAACCAAATAAGGTTGGCTTTAGTTTAAATAAGTAGGGACACGAAAAAGTATATATAATGTATTATTTCATAGTTAACTCGATAGTTAATATGTAAATTTAAAAAAATATATATATTAAAATTTTCCTAATTTCATTGGGTACCTTTTTATTCGGCTCTCGTGAACTTTAACCGGAAATTTTTTTATCGGCCCGTGAATTGCCGGACAGTGCATTTTGTCATAGTCCGGGCGAATTAGACTACATACTCCAAATATTTTTGGCACTTACTAAATCTACAATGTCAGACATTTGCGAACCATGTCATTCGATAGTTAAGAAGGGCTCTTATGGTATTTGATGTCAGAAGTGCGCGCACTGGTTTCATGCCGTATGTATTGAGATGCCAATGGCCGTTTTGAATTACTATAACAAGGAACTTAAATCCACACAGGGGTGCAGATGACGCCAAGCGTGTATCGCGGGTATCGTTTATTCCCCCGTAGGCTCGCCCCCGCTGAATAACGATGATCCTACATTGAAGGATGTTATGATGAAGCTATTGTCCATGGAACAGAGGATCACCGATTTTCTGGCGGGGTATGAAAATCAAAGGAAGATAAATGAAGAGCTCCAGTCTGAAGTGTTGGCGTTGAAAATGCAAATCAATGATTTCATTACCAAGAATGATTCCAATCAATCG
>MU191997.1:0-19463 GCA_016904865.1 Pissodes strobi
ATATAATTAACAATTGTAATCAAAAGAGTCAAGCACTTCTTGCAGACTCTGGAGGAGTTTTAGTAGCAAAGGCAAATCGATGAATCATGCAGTGGAAGCTCTTTGCTTGGGGTGCAAACTTTTTAACTTCCCCGACCTCGATCCAAGCATCTCTGCTGCTCCATCGATGCACTTTCCACACAAGTTTTTCCATTGAAATTCGTTCCTCCGCCGAGTGCCGATTTCGCCCAACTACTAATGGATTTGAATATCCTATTATCCAGGTAAATTGGCTGAAGTTTATTGTATTTTTCGCGGGTTCCTACATCGGGATTCGCCACCTCGTAATATTAGAAGAATATAAAATGGAAGTAATTTAAGCTTATGAATAATTTTAAGCTCATAATTTATGTGCTCTCGGTGACCCCCTAAATGAACCATTGCGACCGCACGGGAGGGGGGGTTGGGAACCACTGCCGGTGATGTTTGCCAAAATCTTGATATCCACAGCTAGGCCAGCTCGTGCCTGGCACAAAAGTATTACATGGGACCTTAAATTTTATTATGGAACAACAATAAATCTATCAGAGCAATAATAAAGTTAAGAGTATGTTCAAAAGCCAACTTAATGCCCAGCTAGATAGCACACGCGGGGATTTCGCTGTAGTTCAGAGGACAACACGTAAAGAGGACCTTGCGGTCCTCATAGCGTGTGGTCCTCGGTGCTACGACCTGCGACGGAGTCCTCGTATTGTCTGATACATCCACACCCGAAAAATTTTAAATAGGACTAAACTTCAACCGAATAGCACTAGTGCGTAAAGTAAATCTGACATATTTTTTGACGTTCAGGGCAGTGCGTAAAATAATATATTTTACGCACTAGTGCGTAAAGTAATTTAATATTATTTTTGTTTTTTCATACATTTTTCGGTAGTAGAAAAAAATTTGTATGCTACTCATGCGTAAAGTACCTTTTTTTTATTCATGGGATTGTCAACAATATTCCCATTCATAAAAAAGATTCACTTTACACACTTGTTGCATAAATAACTATTTCAATCCCTCAATAAACTATTTTAAATGTTTCATCAGAACAGCAAAGTACAGGGTTTTTTCTTATAATTTGCCACCCCTTTAGAAACTTTATTTAAAGAGACACAGAAAAATGTTCAAATAAAAGTTTCAGGATTTTTCCTGAAAATTTTAAACTAATTAATCAAAAAACAAATGACTGTCGGATAACAAAAAAAACGTAAATTTATTTATTTTCTTTTAATGGAATTATAATTTTAAGACCTCCTTAGCCTCCGCTTTTCAAAAATATATAGTTTGCCTATGTTGGACTAGCCGTTTTTTAGTTATTTCACATTAAATAATTTAATATAGTTAGCCGCGTCTCTTGCAATGCGGGCAACATCATCGTAACGGGGTAAATTTACAGTCATATTATAATATTTTCCTTTTCTTGATGATCCATGCCTGTTTCGATGCGAAATCACATTATTTGCCCGCATTGCAAGAGGCGTGGCTAACTAGATTAAGTAATTTGAAGTGAAATAACTAAAGCAAGGGTAGTCCATACATAGGCAAACCATATATTTTTGAAAAGCGGAGGCTACGGAGATCTTAATATACAGGGCATTCCATTAAAAAAAAAATAAAAATTGTACATTTCATTGTTTTCCGACACTCATTTGTTTTTTTTGGTTAGTTTATTTAAATTTTTCAGGAAAAAACCCTGAAACTATTGTTGAACATTTTTCCCATGTCTCTTTAAATCCTGTCATCTAAATTTACACAACCATATATTTTCGGGTAATTTGACTTTTTTCTTTACCTTGACGCCCTCAACTGATTGTTACCCTCGCTTGTGGCGGGCTTTGAACTTGCATTTTACCCTCTTGGTACAAAAAAAATATTAATAACAGCCCTAGGAAAAATACGAGCTGATAAGTTCCCGCGTGGACTTCCGCTTGTTCTACGGGACGTGTTCCCGTAGCAGCTCTTTTGTCTCCATTGGAACAGGCCATTGGGCGAACACGTGGTAAACGTTCAGTGATCGTTTTTGTCCCCGAGGAAGAATCGAGCGTCCTAGCCACAAAAAATCCCATTCACGCTGGTACCCAAGAGGAAACGGATGTCCAGTGGGATCATTTTTGTATGTGCCTTTCATTGTTTTGTAAAGGTCGGTAACCAGGCAAGGTCACGGCCAGCACCAAATCGTATCACCGTCCAACAAGGGTTTTTACTAACCTATCAGGATCCTCCCTCCCCGCGTCAAAAAGGCTTTGTTAGCCTCCTGGATCCATTCTTAACAACTAATCCTGACCCCCGGCAACCTCCGTTGGGCTCATCAGACCACAATCTTATATCCACAACCTGTGAATTTACATCAAAATACAGAAGCCACAAGTAACCGAAAGATTTGGCACTACAAATATGCAAAGTGACGTGACCTTCGCGAATTAAATCTTCCTTCTCCTTGGAAAGATGTCTGCTTTAGGCATCAAAACACCTCTGAATCTGCTGATGAGATAACCCAATTTATCCAAGCTGGTATGGAAGCTTTCATCTCCTCTTCTACGAAACGTATCTCAAACTATGGTTCGGATAAACTTCTCAAGAACGGTCAATACTAGAAATGCCACCTACCGCAAATGGCGCCGAGATCAGACAGCCGAGTATCAAAATACATTCACAACTAGAAACCAGTGTAAGCGGACTATTGACCAGAGCAAGGAGGGTATAACGAGCAGATCAAGAGCAAGCTTCTCGACTGTCCTAATAGATCCAGATCCTTTTGGCCACTTACATCAAATTCTACTTAGATCGTGAAGAAAAGAATCCCTCAACTATCCCGAGATTGAATTCCTCAGTCAGGTCTGGTATTTCGCCAAAGCGAAGTGAAACGAATAAAGGCCTAGATACCAACAAGGTCACAGGACCGGATGGCGTTCCCGCCATGTGATTATGAAATGTGCTGCAGACCTAACAGCTCCACTATCCAGGCTTTTCTCCCTATCGTACAGAACTGCATGTTTTCCTCTAGCTGAAAATGGGCTCAGGTGCAACCAATCCCGAAGAAAGGTAAAAACGATTCCAAATATCTACTGTCCAATTGCCGTAGTTCCCATCATGCCCAAAGTCAATATTTTTTTACGGCAGTGGCACACACACTAATGGAAGACACAATAGCACTCCACGAGCGGTGTGTGTGCGAAAATGTTTATTGGCACGGTCCTTGAATAGCTTTGGTTGTAATTAGGGGAAAACAAATTTCCTTGATTGAGCTCCACGGTGATGTGGTGCGATATTCATAGGTGTCCTTGTAAGCGACGTTTTTGGTGTTCCAGTTCTGCGACAAACGGGTGCGTTCTTGCTGTCTGTCGTGACTGTCTGACGGGCGTTGCTGGGAGAGGGATGAGGCGGGCCAAATCCTGGAAACATCTGCCGTGAACATATCTGAAAAATAGGACGATCTCGGCGACATGTCTGCGGTGTTCCAGCCTATCCAGATCCCGGGGCACTTTTTCCGTTTCCTATTCGGCTAGCGCGACGGAGTGCGCTAATCGTGTAGGAAACGGAGGTCTCCGTTCCCTAAGGGGTTAACGCACCATGTCTTCGTGATGCAATCAATTTGCGGCAAGAGCCCTCGTGGTCGAGAGGACTAGATGGTTAGGTCTCAATTCGGCGGCTATCGGCGGCCCGGGTTCAAACACCGTTGCTTTTTTTATTTTTTTAGGTTAAGTTTCTAAACAGTTTTTTTCTTGATTTCCGGTATGTCTTGGGTTAGTTTGGGTTAGCACCTGGTTAGTTTCCTTTTCTTGAGCCCCCGTAGCAAGCGAAGCGAGCGGAGGGCCATGCGAAAAGTGAAATATTATATAACAGCGTATTCCAGGTACCCAAATCAGTGCGTAACCCCTTAGAGAACGGATACCTCCGTTCCCTACACCATTAGCGCACTCGGTTGCGCTAGCCGAATAGGAAACGGAAGAATGCTCCCGGGTCGCGAACGAGACGCACAGCTCTCTTTTGAATGTAATCCAGCAGCTTTAAGGCTGATTTTCATATATAGGACTGCGCACCGACTGTGCACCTACCGTGTCGTTGTCACTGTAAATCAAAAAATTGTATGTTCCATATAAAACGCACAGAAGCTCTTATTTACATTTTCACATATAGGACTGTGCTACGACCTTCAATCCTATTGTGAAAAAGTAGAATACCCGCGACGGCCGCAGCATGGTAGGCGCACAGTCCTATATATGAAAATCAGCCTTTAGGGTGTGCTTAGGTGCGGCACCCCACATGTATGAGCAATATTCTTAGCAAGGCTTTATTTGCGCTCTGCATAGCAAGAGAAGCTGCTGCAGTATATACAGTTTTTGTTGCGAAATAACGTACCAAGCTTCTGCATGGCAGATTTTAGAATGTTAGCGACGTTGCATTGCCAGGACATAATTCCGTTGACCGAGATACCCAGTAGTCCGATTTTCGAGGATAAAGGAATGATCGATCCTGCCATATTGATGTCAGAACCCGCCGTATTGGCTTTCTTGGTAAACGTGGCTGCTTGGGTTTTCGCTCTATTGAAAATGACCAAATTCCTATCGCCCCAAGTTCAAACTTTCTCCAGATTTTTATTAATTGTTGTAATCTGCTCTTGTCTGTGGTGATAAGTCTCAATCGCTGGTAATGTGTCTGAGATGTGCCCATCACACGTTCCATGACTTTGGAGATTATAGGAAGCAAGGCAATTGGGCGATTGTTTGAGGACGTAGTTTTTTCTTGCCTTGTTTTGGAACAGGTTGCACTTTGGCGACTTTCCAAGAAGATGGGTAAATTATTTTTTGGTAAGACAGAAAAAAAGTCTTGAAAAAATGGGCGTTAGTTCGAAGGCGCAATTCTTTAACACGATGGGAGGTATTCCGTCCGGTCCTGATGGCTTTTGCGTATCTGACGATGATTTTACGAATATCACACTGATGAAACTTAACTTCTGCCATGGTAGTGTTGATGTTGGATATGGTGAGGATATTATGAGGAGAGTCTTGCTTTGGGGGACGTTTAAGATAGAGTGCGATGAAAACATTTTGGCGAGCATGTTTGCTTTTTCCTTAGCTGTAGCCGCCGTGACGCTGCTTTCATCTGTCAAAGGTGGGAGAGACGTTTTCGTAAAGTTATTGCTTACTGCCTTTGCTACTGACCAGAAGTTCCTGGAGCCACTGGGGCATTGCAAAAGTTTATTCCTGATCCTATGATTGTGTATGTCCTTAGTTTCGTCAATCACACGTTTGCATTCGTTTCTAGCTTGAGCAAAAATAATTGCGACTTTCAGGGATCTAATTTTGCGGCCAGTACTTGTAGGCTTGCTGCTTCCTACCTACAGCTCTTTCGCATCTTCTGTCGAACCAGGGCTCTCCTTTTGACGATAACTTAATGGAATTTGGAATGTTTGCTTCCATTCTTGAGGAGATTACTTTGCAACAGACTGACGGGACGTCAGTGTCAAAGAAGACGTCGAGCCGAGGAAAATCTAGGTAGAACTCTCTTAGATCGGCCCAGTTTGCACAGAAGGGTGGATCCTTCTGTAGAAGCGGCAGTTTACAAACCGTTGTCTAAGTTTGTGGTCGGAAGTACTTAATGGCGGACCGACTGTAATTGTGTACTGGTCAAGATTTGTGGTTAGAAAAAGATCTAGGAGGGCGGCAAATTTGTCCCTCTCTGAGATCCGAATTGGTTCGTCTACAAGTTGAGTAAGCCCGCGGCTGATGTCAAATGCTTCAGCTTCTCTACCTTCGTTGTCGGTCTTATTGTGAAGTTTGAGCCAGTTGGTGTTTTAGGCATTGAAATCTCCCAGAATGATTATTTCTGAATTGGGGTAGTTGAGCTGTATTGATTCAAAAGTGGGAGCTAATATAAAAAAGCTTTTGTAGGCTCTATCTCTCGAAGGGCCATAGAGAAAGCATATGAACTTGATTAAGCCCTTGGCATCAAGGTTGCTCTGTTCGAGTGTTTCCTCGCGGTGACACGATAGGTCGCTTCCGACAAAAAGGCAATCGGGAGTGTAGGTCTTAGCAAGGATAGGGGTAGTTTACTGTTGAAGATCATACTTGTGTTTCTGTAAGGGCTAGAATGTGTGGCCTATTGAGATGTTGGTGTAGCGAATTAATTTTTGTATTTAGGCCTTATATGTTCTAAATCGGTTCGGTATCTGCGACATGTGAAACGTTGTATGAGGGGCCCTCAGCGCCACCCGGAGCCCGGAGATGGCCGGGGTGTTTACCTCCGAACTGTTTTAATCCTGGAAGCGCCAGCATGTCCATATATTCCTACTGTGGAACTCGGAGCCATAGCCACCAGCGCGGAAGCGGAACGTGATTCGGAAAAACCACTTAGCACTTCCCAGTTCTGGTGGTCCTTCACCGAACGATGCGAGTAGGCTTACGCATCTACCACCTAGGGCCGCCTCCACTGGAAGTATCGGCCTCAGACTTATTCGTTTGGTGGTCCCTAGTCTGAAAGGAGTGACAACGTAGTTTGTTGGGTCATTCCCCAGTGATCAGCTCGAGATTTTGTACTTCGGTGTTCTCCAGCTTGGAGGCAGACAATGGGTTTTGAGGGGCCACATTACGTGACAACTCGGATGGCGAGGGTCACTCCCCGTAATCAATCTGCTCTTCCATTTGAGGTTCCTGCCTGCTAATAGAACGCAGCCCCCCTTGTCACAAACCTTCGTTGATTGACTCCACACTTTGTGCACGGGATGTCGTCCATCAAATCGCATCGTCCTCGTCCAGGCTGGAGAACACCGAAGCACAAAACCTGGAGCTGATCAATAACAGTTTGTGACAAGCGGGGCTGCATTGTATTAGCAAGCAGGAACGTCAAACTGGTGAGAAACATATGAAGATAGGACTTCGTTTTTTATTTTATCCTGGCTGCCTAATTTCTTAACCCGCGAGGACTATCGATGTTAGAAAAAACTTAACATTTAAGAAATTTTACTAATATTTTTTATTTTAGTAAAGCAAGTTTCTTGCGCTTGCGCTCCGCAGCTGATGGCAAATGCTTCAGATTCTCTACCTTTGCTGTCGGTCTTGTTGTGATGTTTGAGCCAGTTTGTGTTGTGAGCAGTGAAATCTACCAGAACGATTTCTGAATCGGAGTGGTCGACCTGTATTGAATCAGATGTAGTAGTTAGTGTTGCAAAAGGGTTTTTCAGGCTCTATCGCTCGGAGGGCAATATTGATAGCATATGAACTTGGTTAATCCTTTGGCAGTGGACTTAAGTCACATGACGTCAAGGCCGTTCAGTGCGGGTGTTTCCTCGCGGTGACACGAAAGGTCGCTTAGGGCAAAAAGGCATATTCCGAACTTATGTCTTAATCGGGAGTGTAGGTCGTAATCAGGATAGGGGGTAGTTTATTGGTGCTGTTGTAGAACATACTTGGGATTCTGTAAGGGCTAGTATATGTGGTCTATTTGCTTGTAGATGTTGGTGTACCGAATTAATGTCTGTATTTAGGCCTCTTATGTTGAAGAAATCTATTTTAAATTGGTCTGGTATCTTTGCTGCTTGTGAAGTGTTGCATGAAGGGCCCACAGGGCCACCTGGCGCCCGGAGTTACGAATGGCCGGGATTCGGAAAAACCACTTAACACTTCCCAGTTCTGGTGAGATAGTCTTTTACTGGACAATGCATCTACTATCTTGGGCCGCTTCCACTGGAAGCATCGGCCTGACTTATTTCTTCGGTGATCCCTAGTCTGAAAGGGGTAAGAATGGGGTTTGTTGGGTCACTCCCCAGTGATCAGCTTCAGCTCCGGTGTTCTCCAGCCTGGAGGAGGACGATGGGAGTTGTACACACTGCTCTATATATTATCCATCCATTCCCGAGCACTGTTTCCACGTGTGGAGCTCGGCATCCAAACACTTGCTTAAGATATTGTACTCCATTCAATGGAGAGAAGAACGTCTTGTGAGTGACTCAGAGTTGACTAAAGACCTTGATAGTCTTAAACATCGAAAAAAAGTGGCGGACCTATCTCTTTACTATCGAAACTTCCAGAGTTTTGCCAAACAGAAACACCCGTCAGATACGAGCTGCTCATCATGATACGATTCAGTTGCGAGGACCTAGGACTGCCTCGCTCTGGAATGGACTTCCGAGACACGTCTTTCCCGAAAACTACAACCTACAGTGCTTCAAGTCCAACGTCCACTGTCATCTCCGCGCACGCACCGCTCGTTGAGTAGTATAGGATTATCCTTTTGTGTGTTTGCCCAAGATAAAAAAGCATCATACGGTGTTACCATACCATACCATATTTTGAAGATATTTTTATCTAGATTAAAACTGTGGAGGTTGAAGTATTTGCTATCATCTCTTTTGGTATGCCAGCTTGTCAAAATCTTAGAAAAAATTATGGTTTCGTGTTATTAATTAATAAATTGTAAGATCTAACGACGTTAAACTTGGGTGCTATAATGTAGAGTTAGAGACCTTTAAAATTAGGTATTGCATGATTGATTTAGCATGACTGAGTTTTTTTAGGGATATCTTTAACCCTACATTACAGCTCCCAAGTTTGAAGCCGCTGGCTCTTGCGGTTATTTAATTATTAACTCGAAATCAACGCTTTTTCCAAGATTTTGACAAGCTGTCATACCAAAGACTTCAAACTCCACAGATATAATCTGGATAAAAATATCTTCAAAATAAAATATTTCTCTATCCCCTTTCCATTTAAAATTCTGGGAGTTCAGGGGGTGAAACTGCCTTAAAGGTGTTTGCAATAAAAATCAAAAATTGGCGGATCCGAGCGTTTCTTCGTAAATGACCTGGGGGCCGATTCTCGAAATGATCGTTCGCGGGGAAATGCGTTCATGAGCGCACAATCTGGGAACGAATCGTTGGTACATTTTCGATTCGCGAGAGTATACGCTCCCCAAAACTACGGAGCGCATACAACGAGATGGCAACACCGCCTTAAATATCGTCGGTTTCCTTCTAGCGCATTAGAGAATGTATCGTTCTCTATTTTTTAGAACACAAACAGCTGGCAAGTGATAAAACGGCTATCCAAATTCTGGCTTTTGTGAAAAGTTGTCAATTTTGTTTATTTTTTGGTTTAATCGCTTGAAAAATGGGTAAGAATGAAAGATTCATAATATAGTAATTAGGCCTTCATCGTTTTTTTTTATTCATAGCATAAATAGAGCGCGTTTCATCTGAGAAGATAATTTTTCATATTTTTGTTTAGAATCGGACTTCGCTTGTCAGTGAATATTTGATGATAAAAGTAGTATAATTATTGTAGAATATTCTTTATCCGCATTCATTGCAGGTAATTAGTATCTTTTCAAATGCACCATAAGCTAAAAGATGCTGTTTCACATGAGGAAGAAGGGATATGTAACATACAAGATTTAAACAAAGCGTGTTTAATTGTTACTATACCTTTATAAAAGAATGTTACTAATTTACTGCCACATAAATTATTGTTTTCCAATTTCTTGTATGTACTCTATCTTTGCAAATATAAATATACAGTTTAGTTTTAGTAGTTTATAAAAGCATACATTTTAGTGTAATATGTACACTTCTGCACGTACTATTTTAACTTTTTAATATGTGTATTTCGTTTTTATTTTATAGATTCAAAAAGTAAAAGGAGTTCTCCCATGACGGAAGAACAAAAGAAGATTATGGTAGAGTTCATAAAAAAGCACCCAATTTTGCAAACAGGCAAACTTTCTGATGGAGTGTGTTACAAAGACATGACAAGACTGTGGTGCGAATTAACAGACATACTAAGTTCTGTTCCAGGCCACGTAAGGAATGGAAGGATTGGAGAAAGGTACGTAAAAACATGTAATTTTTCAACTTAAGAAAGCCATAATCACCAAATAGATTTTTAAATTCAAATTCATGAAAAATATATGGCCACAGAGTGAAGTTGACCCAGCATTTCCTGGTAGAGTGCTTTATTAATTACAGAAGAACGATGATCGGCGTTGAATTTTGGCCTTGTCCCAGCATAGGGCCTTACCGAGCAAGAATTCTTCATATTATTCTCGAATACCTATGAGTTCCCTTAAAGATCGATAGGGTCTTTGTCTGGATAGTAGCTATTTGAGTACTACTATTCATAAATGTAAAAACATGTTTTCTTTCCTAAACGTAAAAGACTTGCTTGCAAGCAAGAATAAAAATCAATATTTGAAAAACCGTCATATAGAATAAAAAAATTACTTATTATTTTTTTACTTTCCAGACCTGGCATGACATGCGCACGAGAGCAAAGGCAAAAAGTTCAAGAAACAATACTATCATGAAGGGTACAGGAGGTGGAGTCCCTGAATCTGAAGTTCTAACGTCAATTGAAGCAGATGTAGTGGAATTTATATCCCCAACATGTTCATTCGGAACTAAGGAAATCCTAGAATCGCAGGTAACGGAAATAGTGGAAGAAATGGCACTTGGCGATCCAGTAGAGAATTCGAAATCTTGTGAGGCAACATACATTCCAGAGACCACAAGTAGTACTCCCCTCAGGAAAATGAATAAAACAACACCGTTTTCGGGTACAAGGAGCAAACTATCTGCCACAAAGCGGCTGCAAACCAGCATCTCTGCAGTGCAAGACATCAACTCCACAATTATTAAAGAATGATCACCTTCCCAGCAAGAATACTATTCGAAAAAAATAGAGTTACTACAGCGGCACATAGATATTCAAGAACATTTCTGTAATAGAATGGGAGATGTAAGCGAAAGAATCGCAGCTGCTGCAGAAAGGCAAGCGCGGGCTTTTGAAAATCTTACAGACATTTTGCATGAATTTGTTTAGTTTTTATTCTTTGGTTATTTATTATAAGTCAAGAAAAGTTGTAAAGACGAATTGTTTTTTAAATTAAATTTATTTTAGAGCTGCATTGGCGATTTTTTAATATTCCATTTTTTTACATTTTAACATTACATGACAGTTCGAACTCGGTTCTCCAAGCGGTAGGACGGTGTTGTTTATGCGAGTTTTTTTTTCGGCGTTCCGATAAAATACCAAATTCCGTAGCGATTCGAGTGAAATAAAGTGAAGTTATTTGGCTAAATATTTTGCATGGATATTGAAAGCGGGGGCATACCCCCCGACATAGGTCCTACAGGGGCAATTTCAGGTATTGGAGACCAGTCTCCACGACATATAAATCAATCTATTCCCAACCCAAAGGATATGAAAATAAAAGAAAAAATTAATTTTTTATATGACATTAAGGACTCTGGTCCATATCATGTTTTTATTGAAAATAATTCCCCAACGTTTAAAGGTAAGTTAAATGCCATTAAAGTTAACGATATTATATATTCCACGCACCCCGAATTAGATCAAAAAATAAAAGAAATTGATACAGTTGGCCGAAACAGGATTAGGGTTAATTTCAAAGATGGATCCTCCGCAAATAAATTGGTAAGTTCACATAACTTAGTTAATTACAATCTAGAATCATATATTCCAAAATTTTTAGTGGTTAGACAGGGCGTAATTACAGATATAGAAATAGATAGGCAAGAGGATATTCTAAAGAACAAAATAAAAATGTTCGATCATCATTGCGCATTCGAAGTAATGTCAGTAAATAGAATTAAAAAAAATATTATAAATAGAGAGACAAACCAAAAAGAACTTTTAGCACTAAATCAGTAATCGTTACATTTAGGTCTCAAAACCTTCCAAAATACGTAGCAATAGGGCATGTTAGGTCAAAAGTTTCGCCATATTACAAACGAAATTAAAAAATGTGTAGAATTTACAAGACAAAAACAAATTAAAAAACAATGGCAGAACAAAATATGTCTTACAAAGACGCGGAAAAAAGTTTTCCAAAACAAACCTACGCCTCAGTGCTCTCTCAGGGTAATAATAAAACAGATATTGATTTACGTGTTCTAGATAATAGTATATACAAAGACGTTCGACGGGAAAATCATTTGGGGAACCAAAATAACTCATCACATTATACATCACAAAAAACACCTCCTAAAAGGATAAGAATAACATCTCCCAATCCTAGTTTGGATGAGCATAGGAAAATAATATCCCAATTTAACTTTTCTCAAGGTACTGGATCTATTTTGAATGATCCGGTATATCAAAGTGATATAGCACGCAACCACACTAGTCAAAATAATTCCCATTTCCCCGCAAACGAAAATATTGTTACTAGTAACAATATAAATAATATGGTAGACCTGGTTATTTCGGTATTAAATATACTAAAAGAAAAACAATTATTTCACATAAACAAAGTTGATCTAACTAATTTAATAAATAATAAACTAGAAGACAATTACAAATAAAATAAAATAACCAACACATTCATAATTTAAAACATCAAATAAATACGTTTATAAAAAACGGGCAAACTTAATTTATTTACATCGTTTAACATAGGTTGTTTTTTTTTTTTTTGGTACAATGCCAATGGATGGAATAAATATTTGTCAATGGAATTGTCGATCGGCAATAGCCAATAAGCAAAATTTAGAATATCTTTTAGCCCAGAATAATATTCATATCGCACTTCTCTCGGAGACTTGGTTTAGGCCAGGTAAGTTCGTATCCTTCTCTAAATATAACATCCTGCGCAAAGACCGACAGGATGGAAGGGGAGCTCCGATATTTGATAGTATTTTCTATGCAGCAATAAAGATAAAAATAAATAACAACACTGAGCTGACACTCGTTTCTGTTTATATAAAACCTCAAACAAAAATTAGTATACAAACATGGTCATTGTTTTTTTCATTGTTTAAAAAAACATTTCTTATTGGAGGAGACTTTAATGCTTATCATCTAGCATGGGGATGTTCGGACAGCGATGTTTATGGAAAAACACTGCTGGAAGCAATAGACCAAAATAACTTAATTTTTTTAAATGATGGTAATTTCACGCGAGTAAACCCCGCGGGAGGTCCAAATTCAGCAATAGATTTAACCTTAACATCTCCATGCTTCCAACCTTTAACAGATTGGTTCACAATGAATGACACATATGGGTCAGACCATTTACCAATAAAAATATTATGTAGTATCACACCAAAATTTACCCCAACAAAACAACAAAAAAAATGGAATACCAAAAATGCAAATTGGGACTTATTTTATTTAGAATGTGTTAATAAATTTGAATTTATAAAAACGATGGTATACGAAGATTTCTTAAAAACCTTAAATGTGGCCTTAGAAAAGTCCATTCCAACATTTAAAGAAAATATAAATAAAAAAAACTGTGGTAAATTTTGGTGGATTAAAAAATGTAGTGAAGTGGTTGCTAACAGAAAAGAATTATTTTGTATATACAAGCAGAATCCTGACCCTACTAACCTAATAAATTACAAAAAAGCAGATGCGTTGGCAAAAAAAGTCATAAAGGAAGAAAAACGAAAAAACTGGAGAAATTATTGTGCATCTCTAAACAAAAACACGCCAATTAAAGAAGTATGGAAAAAGTAAACAATTTTAAATATCGTAAACAAAAAAACAGAGTTCCCATAAATATAGAGGATCCATGGGTAGAAGATTTCCATAAACAGCTTGCACCATCTTTTGTAGCAAATATATATCCAATTATGACCGAAGAATCAGAGAAGAAAGACCACTATTTAAACCGCCCTATCAGCATTGAAGAGTTAAACAAAGCACTAAAAAACAACAACAACACTGCTCCAGGAATGGATAATATTCAATATTCAATTTTAGCTAAACTACCAAACTCCGCAAAACATGTGCTGTTGAATATATTTAACAGTATATTTTCTGGAGATCATCCGATCCCATCTGACTGGAGAGAATATATCATAATTCCAATTCTAAAACCAGGAAAGTCCCAAAATGAATCAGAGTCGTACCGCCCAATAGCTCTCGCATCCTGTATATTAAAAACATACGAGCGAATTCAAAAAAATAGAATTGAATTCTGGATGGAAAAAAATCAAAAATTTCCAGTTACTCAAAAAGGGTTCAGAAGAAACAATTCCACACAGGAGGCTTTAGCTAGCCTAGTTACAGATATCCAACTGGGATTTACTGAAAACCAAAGCACATCAGCTCTCTTTTTAGACATTCAAGATGCATATGACAATGTTAACTATGATATTCTTGCAGTAAAAATGGTTCGTTTAGGAATACCACTAAACGTAGTAACACATATTTATACATTATATAGCACACGTTTAATATATATAAGAACTAACGAGGGTCTCTCGAAATCCAGATCTGCATGTCTTGGGCTACCACAGGGAGGAATCCTTAGCCCTATTTTGTATATAATATATACCTTCGACTTGGAATCCTTATTTCGTAAGGATATCAGTATTCTTCAATTTGCAGACGATGTGTGTATATATTCAAAAGATAAATCAACAGAAAATTGCAATTATAAGATTCAAAAAGTGTTTTCCCAAACACAAGAATGGCTTAATCAAAACGGATTACATCTATCAACGGAAAAATCTGCCTTTTGTACTTTTACAAGAAAAAGAACTAATTTGCCAAATTCAATCACCATGTCAGGCTTGCAGATTCCATACAAGAATACAGTTAAATATTTGGGAGTGTTTCTCGACAAAAAATTACTTTGGAAAGACCACATACATTATCTTATAAAACGAGCGGAAAATGGTATAAATATATTAAGAGTATTTAGCAATAAAAAGTGGGGCGCTGACCCAAACACTGCTATGATGTTTTACAAAGCATATGTTCGATCCATCCTGGATTACGCAAGTCAGTTTTATGGAACAGCAGCGGAAACGCACCTTAATAAGATTGAAGTGGTCAAAAATAAATGCCTGAGACATTGTGTGGGGTTTTTAAAAAGCACCCCTATAGTAGTTATAGACGCTGAGACAGCAGAACCTCCACTCTCACTAAGAAGAAACTTCCTTAATGATAAGCTTCTTTTAAAACTTATACACAAGAACAGTGACATATTAGGTAAAATCCATTCCTTATTTATTTCTAATTACACACACCCTTATTGGAAAAATAAAAAATGTCCTTTACTGGTCACAAGTTATTCTTGGATAACCCATAAAAAAAGAAAACATTTACTCACCGACGATATCTCCGTATTTTCAACTTCATGAAGAATTTCTTGATGAGATCCCTAAAATAATAATAAAGTCATAAGATAATACAAACCCACTTATCACTAAAAGTCTTATTTTAAAAGACATGTCCACAGAGTTTGTAAATTCAGAACATATCTTTACTGACGGTTCCGTGCTAAATGGCAAAACCGGATGCGCCTTTTACCATAAAGGTAAAAATATATTTAGACAGTTTCGACTACTAGATGATTCTTCTATATTTTCAGCAGAATTATGGGCTATCTGGGAATCTCTTTTATATTGTATAGAATGCCAAGAAAACAACAAATTTGTTATATTTACCGATAGCAAAAGCTCGTTGCAAGCTTTATTGAAATGTAAAAACGAGGCTCCTGACAATTATATAATCAAAAAAATAATTAATATTTGCAAGATATTAAAAATTCAAAATAAAAGTATTATTTTAGTTTGGATTAAAGCACATATAGGAATTTCGGAGAGTGAATTTGTGGACAGCAAGGCGAAGGCTGCCACAAATATCACCAGATTCACTGCAGATTTTCTCATACCTTACACTGATATTTTCAGACTCTCTAAAAAACGAATGTATGATAATTGGCAGGAGCTTTTTATTCAATCAAACAAGGGTTACACCTATAAAACAATGTGTAATAAAGTAAATAGCAAGCCTTGGTTTGATAAAGAATCAAACCGAAGTTTTATAAGAACAATTTCACGTATTCGCAGTGGCCATGCATTATATCCTAAATATAAAAAAAAGATTGGAATTCAATTGGGCGAAAATTGCGAATGTGGAGAAGTAGGTGATTTAGAACATGTTATATTGGGTTGCCCTAGGCTCAGCGTTTTTGGGGAGTCATTGTTTGACGACCTAAAAGATGTTGTGATCTTCCCATTTAATTTAGTCAGTTTAATTGGATCAAATAACATATATGTATACAGAATACTATATACATTTTTAATAAATAAAAACATAAGGTTATGAGAAAAAAAAAGAGAATATATAGGCCCATATAAAAAAAATAACTAAATTAAAAAAAAAAGAACAAAAAAAAAGGAAAAGAAAGGGAAAAAAAACAAAAAAAACAAAAAAAATATATATAAATACAAAAAAAAGGTACTTATATTAAAAATAAATTAAAAAAAACCAAACACGAACAAAAAAAAACAAATACAAAAACAAAAGGTGTATTAGTTTATAAGTTTGAATATGGTATGTAGATAATAGGGGAGAAGGAAAATACATGTAATGTAAATTTTAGTAAACTTTATGTCAAAGACGAATAAAAAGTGAGATGCTGGCCAGTTGGATTCTTTCCATAGCCAAAAAAAAAAAAAAAAAACATTACATGAATGAACATCGGAAATTGTTACAAAAATCACTTTAAAAATAATTAATTTCCTTAATAAAAAAAAATCAACAAAGGAACTATAATCAAGAACATCTACATCTTAGTTTCGGAAATGTGTATATATTAGGCGTCGTCTCAACCTACGGCCTTCTGCAAGGTCTTCGTTAACCCTTCCCATTGGCTCGTCATGTTCTTTACCATCGTCCATTCCCAAATTTTCTTCTTCTATCTGATCGTCATCTTCTGGTACTGGCACATTATATTCTATACACATGTTTTTAGAAACCCATGAATAAAGACAATAAAGCACTAAAATAGGCATTATTTATAATGCATAGTGTACAGAAGACAAATACCTAAAACGTTGTTTCAGAACTCCATTGCATCGTTCTATTCCACATCGGGTGTTTTTATGTGCTGCATTGTACCTTCCTTCGGGAGTATCTGGCAAAGGGTCGCCATCAATTGGTGTTAAAAGCCATGGGCGTAGAGGATATCCAGAGCCTCCTATTGTGATGATGATTATATGTTAATTTATTTTTACAAGATACAGGAACTAACCTAGTAAATAAAAAGAATTTCCTGCACCACGTTGGTAGAAGTTCCTTAAAACCAACTGTACATTTGACTGATTCCATATATAAGAGTCATGTGCACTTCCAGGAAATCTCGCCACAACATTTCTTATTCTTAAAAACGAGTCACAAACCTAAAAAATAGCAATGTGACAAAATTAAAATCAATATTAAAATTGTTTTACAAGTTGCACATTCAACGAATGATACCGTTTGCGGTTTAAAAAAATATGTTCCTCTTCATTGGGAGGTACAATTGCAACATGTGTGCAATATATTAATCCTACAATCCCAGGAAATTGATGCCTTCTGTAAAATCTACAAAATTATTTTTTTATAACTAAAACAGAAAAGTTGTTTTACAATCGCAAGTTTTACTCATGACGAACTTGTTCCATTTCTTGCACTGTGCTAGGAAGCTTAATCCAGCTATTCATAACCGCTGGATTATTTAATGCTTCCACAACTTCCCTTATGCACCTTGATACAGATGACTGAGAAACTGCTAGATTAATGTTGGACCCGACATCCATCTGATAGCTGCCTAAGGCAAAAAGTATAAGTTAATGTGTTTAAAAACAAAGCCGAGGTTATCCACCTGTTGCAAAAAATTTTAATCCGACAAAAATTTTTGTCTCTGTATCTACAGCTGAAGTTCTACTTGGGGGTTCCAAGTAAGGAGCTAATAATTCAATTAAATGCTTCACACTTCGCTTATCTAAACGATATGTTCTTATAAACATTCGGTCAGACAGATCGAAACTATTTTGACGTTGATAGAAACGTCTTCTAACAGCACCATTTACCAAATCTGCTACAACTTCCATAACTTCAACTGCAAAAACCTGAACTAGATCTTCTAAATCATCCATTCCTGTAAGTAACAAAATTTAAAAAAGTATTTTATTACTTATTCATAAAAAAAGAACTTGCCACTTTCGAATCGATTTCACCTTTATATTATAAACCAATAAGTTACGTAGGTGGGAAGTAGATATTTTAAACTAACTGGCACTGGCGAACATATTCAACTTTAAACATGAAAATTGTACTTAGCTGCTTATGAAAATAACAACAAATAAATAACCTCTAACCTCATAACTTAAAAAACTGACAGTCGGTAAGCTTTTTTTATGTGTGTTCCCGTCGAACGTGCAGTATTTGACCACACTTTGCGCAGCGTAAGAAAATCGTGCGTTCAGGAACGTATAGAATTTTCAACAATTCGACCTGGGCAGAAATATACGCTCATGACGTCACGAGCGTATCGCTCGAGGAACATATACATTAGTGAATAGCCCTCCTGGAGTGCCCAAAATTGGCTCTGTATCCTTTGCGAATGGCCATTTTGTATACATAACCAGTGAATTTCTTTGAAATATTTAAAAATAGAAAAAATATTTTAAAGAAAAAAGTTGCCCTCAGAGCTCTCGCTGACTAATGTGAAATACGAACACATTTATTTGGATTTACATATTTTATTTCATTTTGGCAACGTCGCATTTACACTTTGTTCATTATGACCGAATTGTGGCATCTCAAAATCTACACACAACTCAATAATGGCATCTTTCACGTACCTTCCAAGGTATGACATCGGAAGCCACAATTTCAAAGCAGAAAATTTCAGTGAATTCAGTGTGTATATGAATGAAACTAGTACAGAACAGTTCCGCTAAATGGAGCGCATGTCCTGACAAAGGCTCATCAAAAGTGCCACAATTGAGGAATATTCACACGTTGCCACAGTTCGGCATGAACCCGTATGTATGTGTGTGCGTGTGTGTGTGTGTGTGTGTACACACCTTTCGTAAGTTGTGGGGAAAACCGTGTGAAAAAATCCAGGGCTGTGGGGACCTGTAATATTGTGGGGACCTACACACGTCCCCACAACTAAATTTGTAAATTTCTCTTGAACCATTGCATTAAAATCTAATTTTATTTTATTTTTCTATCTCTCTCTTTCATGACGTAAGGTGACGTTGTTGGCCATTTTGCAATAAATTTGATTAAAAAGTTTAACACGATTTTTCGGAGTCCCCACAAGCATAGCAAATTCACATTAGTACACAAGTATCAATTTAGATAAGTTGTGGGGACATCATTATTAACCGTATAGTGGCGCCATCACACTATTCTGTTGCGTGTACAGAATTAAGTGCCACAAGGGAATATATTAAATTGAAAATGTTTCTGTTATCCTAGTATGGGTCCTCAAATCGTGAAAAATTGCATGCTGCATTTGCCACATGACGTCACAAGCGTGAGATATCGTGTTAGTTTGTTTATGCGGACGCCTTATCTTTTTGAAGTGAAAACTTCTTTAGGCGCGTTTTGCGTTATTTTTTTGCGGGGGTTGAATGAGACCGAGCCGTCACGCATCACGCGTCATGCTCGGATATGTAACGTAACGCTCCT